>JBAMHZ010438709.1:0-10275 GCA_037177395.1 Alpinia galanga | reverse complement strand
TTACTGAATGCAACTTAATCACTAACGACTTGGAATGTTGGATTAGATGTTTATAGTTGTCATTTATAATATGAGATTATATTTCCGTAATTGTCTTAATTGTGTTAGTTAAATCTCAAAAAGGAAAGGAAAATCAAGAATTCAGTATGCATATAATTGCAGAAATATAGACCTCGTCTTGCTTATTAAACTCAGTTTAATCTCTAGTTATGGTGTATTTATAGAATTTTTTTTTTAATTTAATGATAAATTAAGATGTTGAAGCTGTTAAAATTGTCTATATAAACACTTTTTAATTTATCTTAACGACGGAAGGTCCAAATTAAAAAAAAAATCGAATTTTGTAAGATTCTCACCTAACTCACGTAGCAAGCTCTGGATCAAAATCTTGAATATTGTGCTCCCCACCACATACATTTTCTTTAAGCATAGTTCTTTAACCTACATAATTCTGAACAAAAAAAAAAAAAAACTTTCATTTTCGTCAATCTTCAAAACATAGTATACAACTCGCTTCACCTGCAGCCAGTAACTTCTCTCCTCTGTCATTGCACAGTGCGCAATTAAGATAAAGGTAACTAACAAAGTAGCAGAGGCTTGAAGTTCATGTTTTGCCTTAGGTATGCAGTTGCAGAAGGTCTAGATAATTTTGTCTACTCCTGTCTGATGGAGCTTGATAAAACTCTGCTTTATATATGATTCACAAAAGAGAAGTTATTAATTTGTCGTGGTAAAGAAATGCCTAGGAGAGCAGATGTCTGATCATCATGCGAAGGTGGGAGGAATGTTTATTGTGATTATGAAAACAGATCCATCTAACTGATATCATATTATATTTTCATATTATCTAAATGGGAATAGAAGTGAATCATCCATAAAGGCCATATAGTTTGCATCTGAAAAGCTTGCAGTAAATTACCAGCAAAACTGGCATCGAGTAACTGAGAAAATTTTACATTGTTATCTTTTTTGTCATCGTCTTCGTCAAAACAGAGGAGAACTGTAATGAAGCGGTGACTGGAGAAACGTAAGAGCTGAAAACAACAATTCGATGCAAAAAGACGTCCTAATCGATCAGAAGAGTAGAGATTTTATGTATATTTATTTTATAAGAATTTATAAGATTGGAAGAGCAAATGGTTTCTTTTTGTAACAGAACGTAAAACTAAATGTAGAACTATTGCTGATTGCATTTGCGAATTGGCCGGAATGGTACGAAGGTCAAGCAGCCGGCCGTGGCTTGCTGCACCTCTTACGCCCACTTCGTCGCAGCGCAGCTGCTGCGCGGCCTCTCTGTCTCTGCCTTCTCCGCCGCCACGGAGCCGCCTCCCTCACCCTCCTGGCCACCGCGGCGCCGCGAGAAGGACACCGGGCAGCCTTGTCCGATCCCTTCGTCGTCGAGATCGCGGAAAAGTTCGAGGATTCCCTCTCTGCCGCCGCCTCTTCTCCCCTTCCTCTCCAGAAGCTGCGCGACTTCTCTTCGCAGTCCCTCCATTCCAAGCGCTGGCCCTCCAACAAGGACGAGCCCTTCTGCTGAGCTCCGTCCTCCTCCCTGCTCCATTCCCGGCCCTTCGCTTCAATGCCCCTTCCGACTCCCCCCTGCCCCTACCTCCTTGTCATAGTCGACGGCCACGTCGCTCCCTCCCTCTCCCTCGACTCCCTTCGCACCGCCATCTTCTGGGTAGCGTGGCGGCCATCCCAATCGGTTCCACCCTCGACCGGGTGCTCGCAATCCATTCCGACGAGTTTGGAAACGGGGATGTCTTCTGGGACTTAAACGGTGTCGGCGCCTCTGACATGGCCGTCATTTTCGTGCCTGCGGAGGTTCGGATAATAGACGGGGCAGTTCCACTACTCAGAGGATGGCAAGCTTGGCTCGGAGCAGCTTCCCGTGTCCAGCCCGAGGGCATTGGTTGTTGTTGAGAAAGCTGCGGAGGTTGAGGAAAATGGTGAGAGATGTGACTGCACCAACACTGTGATGGAGCTCTTTATCGGAGACAGTGGCAAGCTCGTGCATTCCTATGTGCAGAGGCAGTCGGTAAATGCTGCGAATTCTTAGTTCCTTGTGCTTTGAAAGGGTTTGCAGCAGCTTCATTCGTCTGCAACTAATGCTAGAAAATGGTTTGACATTTCCCATGACGATATAAGAGTGAATCTAGTTGTGAAAGCTATACATTAATGTTCTCAATTTTGTCTGACTTAAATTTGTCTAAACCCTTCACAGATTAGAAAATAGTTAATTTGTGCAGTGTATGTTCCTTCTTTCCAGTAACACTATGTGCTAGCTCTGGATCCTTTTCAATATCACCTGAGCGTACAAATTGCTGTATTAGGTCTCTGTGCAATCAAAACAAGTCTTACTATGCAACAAATCTGTCCTACTATCAAGTTTCTTTTGTGAAAATACTTATTATCTATGTGATAAAATGTCTAATCTTCAAACCATTTCATTTCAGTTGTTTCAAACTGTATTAACCCAAATTTTAAGAGATTAAGACGCGACCTGACCATTTCAAAACGAAATTGGACAAGGTATTAGTATGTTTCTTTCAGGAGTTTGTTGATCTCACCATTTCAAAATGAAATTGGACAAGACATTAATATGCTTCTCTGAGAAGTTTGTTTAATTCTGAAATTTCACCATGGTCGTGATTAATTAGCACAGACAGTGTCTCTTTGAACATGTGAAGTGTTAATCGATCTTATTAATGATGCTACTGTCTCGTATGACAGGATTTTGCAGATTTAGTCTTGCCTCTAGTTTCTGTACTAATATGGATATTCTGAAATTTGTTTCATTATTATGTATTGTAAAAGGAATTCTACTTTATCAGCATGCTACTAGTAAAGCAGGATGCCATAACACCGATAGCACTTATCATACTCTCATAGTAAGGATCCGAGAAAACAAATGATTAACGCTGTTATTTTACAATTTGTTCAAACTTCTTGACACATCAAACTCCATTAACCTCTTGCATCTGCTACTTACAAGCTTACTGAGGTAAGCACTAAGCACTGATGGAAGTCTGAGTCGGCACAATCTCCATATTCAGCGGCTAGTGCCTGATACTGTGACAGAATCAGCAGCCTTTTATATGTATCTGGATCGGAACAACCAAACACAAGATTAATATCTTGTGCATTGTATCTCATTCCTCAGGCCACACTATAGTTGATGGAAACATCAGGGTGAACAGGTGCGAAATTCGTTGTGCATGATATTGAATGATCTTAAACCGATGGTTTGGTATTTCTCAGGCTTGCACAGCAAACAGTTGACGAGAACACTTTTGTTGGCACCCCGTGCGACGACACCAAATTGTTGCTGACAATATATGTCAACTCGACGAAGACCAACTCTTTTATTTCCAGGCTAGAGGTATTGAATTGACCCCAATACAGCAAGTGATGCTCTTAATTAATTGTCTTCTCTTTTGGAGCCTAAACTCTGACTAGATCAAGTATAGTCTGATTGAACTTGAGCTCTCCAAGTTAAATGGAAATGAAGACAAACATAGAATCAACTTAAGCAATTAATCACACGTACAAGAAGAGTACACGTACGATTTGTCTTCAGAGACTATCCATCCATCGCAGAGGAGAGGATTCACTAGCTATGCCAAAATGTAAAGGTCTAAAGGCTTTTTCGGTATCTTCTCTTGTCTGATACACTTTACTTGCTTCCATGTTTGTTCGATGAATCTTCATCTCAAATCTTTCATCACAAACTCAAGACTTTAACTATCATACGTGCTTCTTGAGAAGCCATGATTGATTATGAATGTAGTAAAAGTCTTATGCAACTTCCTAGGAGACTATGATACCCAATTAAGAGACACTGTAATCCTCTTTGTCTTCAGTAACAAAGTCCTCAGCTTCTTGTGTGTGCATCTTCTTCCCTAATTACATGCGATTTTCACATCTAGTTAGTCTTATTCTAATCATTCATAGCGACTATATAGATAACGAATGAAATAATTCATAATAGGAGGAAAAACATCATTAACACCTTCTACTTGACTAGATCCCTTCGTCTAACCTTTTACCACTCCCCATCCTTTTAATCTCATAATTTTTATTATTGAAAAATATCTAGTTTATTTCATGTTATTATTCTAAAGATATAGAAGTATTTTTTAAGAACTTAAATGCAAGATTAAAGAAAAAGTATTTTAAAGGATCATCCACCTAAAAAAAATATAATTTTTAAATATGGAAACTAGACAGCATAGATTTCATATATTGGATCAATTGCTAAAACTTTAACAAAATTTACACAGTTTAATAAACCTATTATGAAGTTTTTAAATTGAACAAATCTATCATATTGTTGTAGTAAAATTGATATATCAAGACAGTACTCCACTGCAATCAAATTAAGCATTTATAAAGAACGTTAAAAACAAAAAACAAATAAAACCCTATTATAAATTTGTTAGTTAGTAACAACCTAACTTAATTACACTAAAACTTTGCAATGAATTTACTAAAATATGTGATTTTCATGATAGTTTTATAGCAATTAAACCTTTCTATTGTTCATATATATTTGCTGTAGTGCAATGCATGCCCTAGATCTCTTCTTAGATAGGAATTTGCATCATTTTATGGGACATGCTGAACGTACGTATACGCACAATAAGCTACAGATATTAACTAAATGAATATGTGTTTGAATCTTCGAGTCATAAACCCTAACGGCCATGGTCCAAACATGACTATTACCAAGTCTATATACAATTACTTGAAAACTAAACTTCCAGTTCAGACACAAACACGTACGACGATATCTATTTAAAAGCAAGCATAAGCGATCGATCTAGCCATCCCCACACCTTGTCGATTGCCGTGGCAGTTCTCTCAGTCTGAGTGTTTCAGAAGTTCAACATCCCATCCGAGGTAGTTCAGTGGGCTCCTATAGACAGCCGAAGCCACCGTGTCGGCGAGTTGAGAAGGAGAATTGCTGCATTTGAAGAGCTGGTCCAGGTTTCTATGAGAAGCCAGAAGCTTGTCGAGGATGGACCAGTCGCTGGCAGTGAGCCTCTCCTGTGGGCCGGCGGCGGCGTCAAGGCTGCGGGAGCAGTCGGGGTTGAGGGAGTTGAGATTCGAAAGGGGAGGAAGTGAAGGAGGAGGAGGAGGTAGAACCAGCGGTGGTACGTGACCGGAAGCCGCGACGGCATCGGTGCTTAGGAGCCGAGGGAGGTGGATGGAGGATGGACGGAATGAAAAATTGTCAGTGCGATCGGTGCATGGGATCTGGAAACTGCTTCTCTGAGAGCCACTTGCGAGTGAGTTCACGTACTGCTCATCTTGGTCTTCTTCGAGGATGGCTTGATCTGGTGCCATTAATCCTGCTTGATAGTTCTTCTTCTTGAACACTCTGCACACAACCCATCCATCTTCCTGAAAGCATAATAATCGAGGGGATGATGGATGGTTTAGGGTTTCCAATATGATTAACAATGAATTGGAAAGAGACAAAGTGATCTAGGAGGATAATTAAGCAGCTGTCCCTAACCTGACCATGAGTGTTACTGAAGGTTTCATCATCTAGGCGATACTCATGCATGATCCAATCAGTCTTCTGGCCATGGGGGGCTCTCCCCGTGTAGAACACTAGGGTTTTCCTCATTCCTATCCTCCTCGAGTTGCCGAGGCAGATCGCCTTGTCCCTCCCCGTCGCCTTCCAGAACCCGGCAGCCGTCGCCCGGTTCGTCCTAGTCCCGGTAGGGTACTTCTTGTCCTTGTGGCTAAAGAAGTACCAGTCGTTCTGAGGCCCTGATCCGATCCTACACTTATCTGCAACCAAATATATATACATGTCTCCATACTTTTATATAACGCACAAAATTACAGAATGATAAAATTAAACAAGAGATCAGGAGGAGGAACCTTTAAGGTCCCACGGCTCCAGTTTGTTGACGTCCACCTCTCTTATAACATCGAGGTCGATGGCTTCGTAAGCCACCTTCTTTCTCAGGTAATAATGCAGCAACTCTTCGTCTGTGGGGTGAAACCGGAACCCGGGCGGCACGGCTAGCTGCTGCCCGCTGCTCGGCATCATACTCGAATGCACTGAAACATTTGAAGGCGATCGAAGAGCAAAAACATAAGCTATAAAGAAACACAAAATCTTTGGTACGAAGAATATATACATATACTGACCTTGATTTCCTGAGAAGACCTCAGCAGCAAAGGACAAGAAGGAAAGCCAAGAGGAAGAGGCCGGGCAAAGGAAACTCTTAACTTGTTGTTCTTGTTGTTGTTGAAGAAGAAGAAGAAGAAGGAGATGAGCTTTAAGGAAGAGGAGGGAAGCATATGGGATGTGGGTGGCCATAGCCAGACATGAGAGAAAATTAAAAAATAAAAAGAATGAGTAAGTAGCAGTAAATGGTATAGACATTTAGGTGTGTAGGTAGGTTCAGTGTGTGATAGCTAGGGTGACAGTCAAAGGCCACCTCCCCAAAAAATCGCCTCATTAGATGTGATTGTGTGAAGACTATAGGAATTGATGATTAGAATTTAGTGGATTATTAATCATGCATGGATGCATGCATGCAGTTTCAGTGTGGAGTAGAGTAGTAGTCAAAGAGAAAGAATGAGGGGACTGCAGATTAACTTCCTCTCATTCCATATTCTTCTTCTTCTTCTTCTTCTATTCTGCATTAATCGCCTTCTATTCCCCACCCACCAGCTATATATCGCCTATTCTATTCCCATCGCCGCACTGGATTTAGTGTTAAATTTATTCTACCAAGGAAGAATTGAATTGTGGGATTCTCTTCTTTATTGAATTATTTGTTTGTCCTCTTGAATGTAAACACATAAACTCGGTTTCAGTGACTATTTTGTCCTCGATGATAAAGACGGTTTAAGCCCTATAATTAATTAATATTGAGCTCTTCACATTTGTAGAAAACAGTTTCCCATTAAAAAGGTTTCATTTTTCAAAACCAGTTTTTTTTCTTGTTATTAGAAATCCTTTTTCAAAGATGCTTCCCTCTAAATTTATAATTGCCAGGGATTAAACTTTATTTGTTTATAATTGCAGTAATTAAGCATGGATATGAATCCCATAAATGTAAACTTTTGTGCGTGTATTACTCAGTACCCTAATAAATATGACTATCTAATATTCGAAAAGATCGATGTAAAGATCTTTTATTTCTTTTTATCATATTGGGATCGGACATAACTTAAAAAAATATTGAATCGTCACATTAGCGGTCCTTCACTGCTGCTCCTATGTGTAAAGAATCGGACATAACTTAAGATAGATTAGTTTGTATCCTATTAGTCACATTCAAGTTTTATTCACTTCTCAAGATGATCCATGTTTATGTATAGACCTTATGAATGATCACTTATTGAATGACTGACTAGTCATGTACTCTCCTTAATTTTTACCAAAAGTGATAACTCACCGTTCACTTATCATCAAAAGAATAGTGATATATATCCAACAAAAAGTATAGATGAAATTAGGGCTGCTTCAAATATAGATTAAATTGAATAAATTGCCAATAAAGTTTGATTTTTTTAAAATATTGGTTAATTCAGTTCTATTTTAAATTTTTTTGTTTAAAAAGTCAATTTAATCGGTAAATTGAACTGGAGATCATCAATCAACTAATAATATCTAATCAATTGATACATATCTACAAATTGACATCTATTACTAGTCCATTAATTTACAATAGACTTATTGAATATATTGAAGAATGCATAATGTTTTCTCTTTGAAAAAAATCAATCAACTGATGTGAAAAGTTAAATTTTTTTTTTTTTAATTGAATTAACTGATTTTTTTTATCAATTTGTTGGTTCGCTTAATAATCGATTGCTATATAGATTTCCAAATGATGACTACTAATAACATAATTTTAAGAACCACTTGCACTTAATTACCTCTTATTCCAAAAAAAAAAAAAAACAACATAAAGATTAACATCCAATTGTTAGTTTGCCAACACTATCACGTTATAATTATATTGTTTTACCTATCAACGTGTTTATAGGTGTAAAGTCACGTATACGTATCCAACGATAAAATTAGTATATATATGCTAGTCTTATCACAATATTAATATCTAGTCTCAATGTTGTTCCCATTAGGTATATTTAATAGTGTTATTACATTATCGAATGAGTATTCTTACGCAAGATGATTGATTTGGATAAGCATATCTAAGTAACGTAGTAGTAAGATCAAGTTAATCATTAAGTTGAGGTAGAAGTCAAATTCGAATTCTGTCAAAACTATACTCACTTATTCAAGTTATGCTCAAGCTCATCCAAATCACGACCAAACTCACCTATCCAAATCATGATCGAGCTCAGTCCCGATCAAGCCACAACCGAGCTCATTACGACAGAAGACGACACGATCCTCGATTTTATATGCATGAAGACATAGTCTTCAATTTTATCTTGCCTTAAGATATAATATTTGATTTTATCTCTTTAAAGATATAATATCCGATTTTATCTCCATGCATGAAGATATAATCTTCAATTTTATCTTATCTATATAAAGAGGGTAAAGAAAAGAAGGATGAGTATCAAGTAATCTTCTGAAACACTCTCTCTCTTTCTCTTTCTTTTTTGTTTTCTTTCACTTTTGATTTGCGTATCGGAAAGATTTGAGTTTCATTATTTGTTGGGCTCGATTGAAGCCCAACAAACCCAATCGAAGCCCACCAAGCCAAAACTCTATAGAAGGAAGCCGATAGAAGACCAACTCAGCTGATTGAAAGTACTCGACAGTGAGTATTCTGTTAAGTCATCTCATCCCTTGATCTCATATCGAATCAAGAATAAAAAATGTTGAGTATGGTGAGACTTAAAGGCTCTGAGGAATTCATTGTTGGGATCTTAGAGTGAGTATGATGGGCTTAGATCCTGTAGCGAGTTTATGCCAAAATTACTCAAGGTTGTGTAAATTTTAGATTCTCCGTAAGATGGAATTTAAGTTTTAAAATTTATATTTGAGGGCACGATGACACTTAGGAGGCTACAAGAAACTTAATCATTGTGATTTGAATTGGTTCTAAGGTATCTAGATTCATCATCAAGTTTTGATCAAAACTGCCATATAGTGTTCAAAATCAGGAATATTGAATATAATGAGTCTTAGGTGGCTTCAAGGAATATATTGGTGGTGTTTAGAGTAGATATGCTGTACCTAGGCCCTTCAGTAAATTTATGCCAAAAATTCTCAAGACTATATATGTTTCAAACACTTAGGATGCAATCCAGATTTTAGAATTTAAGCTAGAGGATATGATGAGACTTAGGAGTGTGCATAGAAACACATTAGTTTTGATTTGAGTTGGTTCTAAGATGGTCAAAACCATCAATGAATTTTGACAAAACTCACTAATACTCGTACAATTATGAGCTTAAGTGAACTTTGATATTTTCAAAACAAATTAGTCCTATAAATATATAAGTGATATATTTGATTAAATATGATAAGATTATTTGCATTGGTTATATAAAATTTTTAATTAAGATTCATTGACGAAAAAAAAAGACACAGAGAAGTCAAGTGTTTAGAAAATATACAGTAAAAAATGGATTATACTAATCTTAAAATAAAAATACAACATTAGAAAGAATAATCGTAGATTATAGGATCGAGATCAAGAAAATATTTATGTCATTGATGTTAAGAATTGCTAATATTGCTGGTGCTACTAACTACCATATCATATGTGAGGATTACTAAGACTTGAAAGTTTTGATGGGAACGAGATTTTAGATGCAGTTGGAGTACTTTGTCGAATATTTTAACCATTAAAATAAGATTTAAAGCAACAAAATAGTAATGGTAGTGTGTTAAATAATTTTTTTTAGACGCGTGTAAATTTTACCTTATCGATGATTCAGTAGCTTGGATGCTTATGATGGTTTAGATGAGCACATTATTTATGCGTGGATTGACTTAGAGGTATTATAGGAATACATTGCTTGAATTGATAAATATAAAAGCATAATATATGATTTGAATAATAATGAAAGTTAAATACGTGATTTAGCAAAATGCTGCATTTTTTTTGATAAAAAAAATATAATAGAGTGCCTCTAATTTTTTTTAAAGGGCACCATTTACTAAATAATTAGTATTTTTTTCTTTTTGGATTATGATACAACAGTAGGATGTTTATGTATTTAAAAATTTTTTAAAATAAAATAATAAATATTCAAATACTGAACTGTTGAACCAATTAAAATAAAAAAAATTCAGCGTTTTGCTTTTTGGCCAAGGAG
>JBAMHZ010438690.1:0-10275 GCA_037177395.1 Alpinia galanga | reverse complement strand
GATCGCGTTAGCGACGTTGTGTACCTTCCACGTATATGGATGCTTTGGTGGGTCCCACTTTTCTTGGACTCGATCGGGCAGCGAGGTGGGTGATAGAAAAAGCGCGGGATTTTACTTTTTTTTTTTAAAAAAAATACGTTTTATTCGGTCGAGGTGGTGTCACGGTAGGGCCCGTCGCGGCCTCCACAGCGAGTTTATCCACCTTTTTCTCTTCTTTCTTTTTTCCCCGGTTTATTTTTTTGGATAAAAATAAATAAATAAATCACTTTTTCTCACTTTCATTTTGCCGCGGGAGAAATTTGCATTTGCACCCCCGGAGTGTCCCAAAAATTCAGTTGGATACCCTCGCAATTTTATTAAATACGAATTTGTTCACTATTCACTAAAATGCCAATTTATTAACATTTTTAATGAAATATATATATTGATAATCCTAAAGAATTTACATTCGCCTGCTATTTCTCTAAATTTAATTATTTATAGAATTTTAAATTCTACTAGATTTAAATTCGTGTCAAATGGTCAGAGTTATTTCAAGTTTTAAGTTAACTACAATATCATCTAATAAATTGTTAATAGAAGCTAATGACTCAATAAAAGGGTGAAATTTCTCACCCTAAAGATTCCTTCTCATCGGTTTAGAGGGAGAAGAGAAAGTAAATTACGATCAATCTTTAATTATGTCATGTTTAGACACAATGAAAAATAGATATCTTGATTGATATTAACCCTATCCACTTCTGTATATTTGTACTGCATTAATCATCCTTTCTTATTTTAAGAAAATGTTGATAAATTTAAACCTTAAAATTTAATATTCAATATCTTACTTGGAAAAGTTTTATCATTAAATTATGGGGCCAAGGTTAAAATTAAAATTATATCCTTGGCAAAATTTAAAAGTACATTCTTATTTTTATTATCAGCAAATCTATTTTTTTTTTAAATTGTTATGTTTTAAAAATATTTTTTATCTAATATTATTATAATAGTTTTAGTTAAAACTATTTTGATATGAAGTAATAATTAGAGAAACTTTTAATAATTGTTATCAATTATATTATGGTAATTTAACTAAAATTGATTTATATTATAATTTTGATTAATATTTAAAAAATTAAAAAAATATCTATAATTATTCAATAAAATTACTTTTAATTATAACGAAAATAAATAACTCCTTTCTTATTTTATTTTATAAATATTTCCTCTCTCTCGCTCTCTCTTGGTGTCTGCTAATTAATGTTCTCAATTCCCACGCTCCGTTCGCAGCGTTGTCGTCATCTCGCTCGTTCTCCAGCTCTCCTCCTCTCCGTCTCCTGCGGATTCCCCCAATGTTCCCTCCTCGTTGGATGCATCCGACCCCGCGAATCTTCTCGTCGATCTTCGATCGATAAGGTTTCCTGCAGCTCTACCGAATCCGGAGCTACCAGTTTCTGATCTGCTTTAGACGCTGGGATGGAGTCGTGGAGCTAGTCGATCTCGGATGTATACTTGATTGGAAGTACTGGATTTGGTTTTTAGGCTTCTGCTGCTGCAATTCGCTGCCTTGAAGGAGTTCCGCGGCGTTTTTATCTTGAATTCCTGTCGCAGCTGCGTGTTGGTTTTGACCTGTAAAAGGAGTCACGAAGTGTTTTGTCGATTTAGGGGTCCCCAAGGCTACAGATCTGTGAAAGACGCGGTTTTTGGTGGATATGAGAGGTTCCGTGTGATTTTTCAGTGAAAAAAATGAGGCTCGAGGAATCCCCGTGAATGGATTAGGGCTTCTTCCTGTCCTGTAAGTGGGGGTTCCTGAGCGTTGGAATTTGGATAGTTTTGGCGAATGTTGTTCGGAGTTGCGTGTGGCTCTTCACGTGCTTCATTTCGAGCTTGCACTCTAGAATTAGCTTCGCGATTGCGTTGGATGTTTAAAGAGCTAAGCGCTTTTCACAAAGCTTTTGATTTTACAGCGTAAAACAAGAGAAACAGCAAGAAAAACTGGAAGATTTGGTTTTGAATTGGTCAAATTGTTCCTTTTTTGAAGAGAAAAAAAATGCAGCAAACGGTTCCTTCTTTTTGCACATCTTGACTTGCTGTAGCTTACAGGTGTGTGCAAGGAGATGATTGAGCAATTCATCAACTTTGTGATACGGCCTCCTAGGTATGTACGTATCTTGTTTACTTACAAAATTAGTGGGTTTGACCTGCCATCTTCCCGTGTGTTGAATTGACTGAAACTTGCCATACACACATTCTTTCAGTTGCAAAAAGTAATTTCATATAAGAAGCCCAGTTATAGTATAATAGGATCTCCTTTTTGGTAGTAAATGACTTGATTTTCATCTCGCTCTTCTGTATGAAGCTTTTTGAGCAAATTCTTGCCATTGTATATGTATCATAAGTCATAACACTCTCCATTGAGGTATTTTGTTATATCTAGTCGCAAATCCATACTGGCGTGCTTGATTTTGTAGTATATCCACCACGCTGATGTTTCATATTCTTTCTGATAATAAATGACTAGAATTTTGGCTTAGTGTAGCTATTTTGAGCAGTCTACTCCCCTATTTGTGTGAACTATAATATTCATTTTGTTGTTTTTGCCATAATTCGAAAAATTCTTTTTTGTTGCACTTACAATTCATTTGTTGATATCTGACTTTATCTACTACTTCTTACTCTTCTGGGACTTAATAGCTCTACTTAATTAGAACCAAGGTTATATGGTGTATGGTGTGCAGCTGGCCAACTACTAGGGCATATGTGGTTTGTAGGCGTATATGCAATCCATATTAAAAGATAGAAAAAGCTATTTTTTTATGGAAATGCTTAGCATTTATATACCAAAGTACAACATCAATCTGTCTGATCAATACTTCCATTAAAATATTCATTACCATATAACATAAAACACATGATTCTAGCAGTCTATGTTATTAAAATATTCATTACCATATAAGATAAAACACATAATTCTAGCAATCTATGTTAATACAATGATGATGACCAAACTTTTATCCCATTAAGTGGAATCAACTATAGCAATTGATGTAGTGTGCATATAACTGAACATATGAAATACAAAGTAGTTAAGTTAAAGATACAAGGCGCCACACCAAAAACTTGGTTTTTTAAAGTGTTTGACAATTATGAGAACTAATCCCTGAAAAGGAAAAAAAATGCAGTAATATTAGGATTTTCATTTAACAGTTTATTTTTCACCTCAAACTAGTTTGAATGAACAACAATCACTTTTATGAATGTCCACATATATCCCATATAGACCACATATGTGACTGCATAGGCCACCTAGTTCTGCATATTGAAGGAAACTGTATATTAGGGGATGGTCACTTTGTGCAAATGCCTGGTTGGCCACTTAGGCCTCTTTTTACAACCATGGTTAGAACTCATTATAACTAGTCATCATATTAGTATTCTTTACTGTAGAAGACATTTTTTGATAATAGATATTTTAGCTTTAATATTTGTTATCGAGGATTTTTAAGGGCGTATATTTACTGTCATTTTGATAACTTCTGCACTTTTGGTATGATGACATCCAGGGCTGATTATAATCCGGACCAATACCTATGGGAACCAGAATTCACACTTGCTGGCAGAAAATATAAACGTCTAGACTTGGAGGCAAGTACGGACATGAGTTACTGAAGCTTTTCTGTTTTTGTCTGATAAAAATTTGGAGGTTTTATTGCTGATGTTTGCTAATTTTACTTCATTAAATATGACAGCTCAAAAATGGAAGAGGTCACACCCTCAAATGTAGTCACTATGTTCCCTATTCTATACCCGAAAACACTGCTCTCCCTTGTGTTGTATACTGCCATGGCAACAGGTATGTCTTCATTCTTCAATGCTTTTACTTTAAAATTTCTCATATTTTTTATTGTTACACTATTGAGCACCTCTTCTGTAATTGTATTGCTGTTGTTGTGATATGCACCTTTGTTGGACAATGTAACCAATTTATTATGAAAGATAAAAAGAAAAGCAAAAGCAGAAACAGAGAATGTTTGTTCTTTTTTGCTATGTAGAAGAATCAACACGAACATTGGGGATGTAAATCTCTTGATACCATTTTAAATACTAGCCAAGAACTTTGTTGGAAAAAGTGTGAAGCTTTTTCTTGGTCTCTGTCTGAAGATATGTAGCAGTGCTAACCCAAGATTGCGCAAATATATCTAGAAGAAATTTGCTTCCCTAATTGGAATTTTAATTATTTGTCTCTTCTATGGAAATTGCAGTGGGTGCAGAGCAGATGCAAATGAAGCTGCTGTAATCCTTCTTCCTTCGAATATTACCCTCTTCACTCTCGACTTTTCAGGTTCAGGACTTTCTGAGGGTGAATATGTCAGCCTTGGTTGGCACGAGGTTGGTTATTGTGATTCCTTTAGGTTTCTGATCTTTGGTTACTCTTATCAATAATTCACTGCTGAGATTGTTTTATTTCTTTTGCTGATTATCTTCAAGACAAACAGTTCCTAAAATTACTGATTATGGGTTTCATCAACTTGTATATCAGAAGGACGATCTCAAAACCGTGGTCACTTATCTCCGGACCAATAAACAAATTTCTTGTATTGGACTTTGGGGCCGATCAATGGGTGCTGTTACAAGGTATTTTTCGCTGGTTAATTTTTTTTATTCATTCATCTGTCAATTTATCTGTCCATAATCTAGTAATCTTGCTGATGCAATGCACATATATTCACCCTGTATATAAGTTATTTTCATCAATATCTTGATAATCTTTTGACCTATTCTTCTGATAGGGTATTGCTCAGGAATTAGTGGTGGTATAGATTGACAGGAATAAAATATCATATTATGTGTGTGCATCTGACCCCATCTAGTGGGATAAGGTCTGGTCGTTGGTTGTGTGTGTGTATTAAATAGCTTATAACTAAAATGTCCCATATAAGAGTAGATTCATAACATCATTATTAAACATATCTAGTATTCTTCAATAAATAATAATTCTGAGCCACCCTCAGGCTGAGCATAAATATCATCTATCTCTAACTAGTTACATAAAATCTAAAAATTCAAATTAGCAAAAATGAGAAGAAACTCAACAAATATAATGAAGATGCGATACTACAATAGTTGAGAATTTTGTTGTTGGAATGCCCTGGATTTATCTTCAAAAGAATTGAAGGTTGAACTGTAGTTGATGATAATCTTCGAGAGAGACATCTTCAGAAGTTAGTGAAAATCTTTGGACATATAATTTTCTTCAGCTCCCTCTCAAATTGAAGGCATCACAAGATTGTGAACTTTGCAAGGATGAATGACAATATGTGAGTGATTGTAAAGTAAAAGAGATAGATGAAGGGTTCCATATTCGCTCTTGATACGAGGAGTTAACACCAAAATAATTTTAACAGTATATTATCATACATCACCTCGACAAGTTCATTCCAGCTATCTCATTTTGGAATCAATTTCTTCTTCTGGGTAGTTTTTCCATTTTGTCACTTGAACTCACGTGCATGAATTTTGGTGCTCATGATACATATTTCAAGGATGATCCTTTCTGTTCTGCAAGGGCATAATTGCACAGAAAGCTGTTAGAGTTACCTCTAGTTTGCCTTCTATGATCATACAGTTGCCATCCTATTTGTTTACAAGTTGTAGTTGATTATATGGACAAAAACTGTTTTTTTGGCATGAAGAGGTGGAAGCTATCCACTTATCCTTGTTTTGTTTTTTTATTTTTGTGAAACAGCCTTCTTTACGGAGCAGAAGATCCCTCTATTGCTGGCTTGGTGTTGGATAGTGCCTTCTCAAACTTATTTGAGCTTATGATGGAGCTTGTGGATGTCTACAAAATCCGTCTTCCAAAATTTACAGTATGATACATTTTGGAGCAATGCTTCTTCAACTCATAATATGTTCTTGAAATTTCTATAGCAAGTTTTGGCAGATAACTCATATCTAGATGACTTTCTCCCGACATTGTAATTGCTTGACTTGGTTAATAGTCCTGTGCTTAAGTATTTATCATGTGGTGGGTCTTGCGGTTCCATCCGCATGCACTTTACCATCTATTATGACAATATCCTGGCTGTTCCTTCTGATAATCTCTTGTTGTTTCTCTACCACTTCCACTATGATGCTAATGCATAATCTCTTTAAAGTTTTATAATGGAAGAGGGTGTCATGTAGCTGTCCAATAGTTGATATCATCCATATGATGATACCTTTTGTTAATCTTGTCTATTCTGCTGCTTTTACATTTGGTGGCTTCAAGATCTTAACATATTATGTTGTACTTTTTATACAGATCCGACTGGCTCTGCAATACATGAGGCGGGTTATTCAAAAGAGAGCTAAATTTGACATAATGGAACTCAAGGCTGTGCAGGTACTGGGCTTTGCACTTCTTTGTAGTCATTTAAAGAATGCATGAAATATGTAGTTCCTGCAAAACAAACTCTACTTAAAATCCATTATCTATTCCCAGCTTTGATTATGCAGCTTCAATTTTTACTTCAAGTGAGTTCATAGTCCTAACCACTAAACTTGAGTTGTGTTACATAGTTGAAAGCTTACTCTAGTTAAATTTTAATGAGCCCACAGTACCTTTTTGGCCCTGATTGAACACACTATGATAGTAATGCATGATTATTACCTCGTACTGTCAACTTATAATTTCTCATTGTTGTCTCCAGTCTGCACCGAAGACCTTTATTCCAGCATTATTTGGGCATGCTTCCGATGACATATTTATTCAGGCTCGTCACTCAGATATTATATATGAGGCATATGCAGTATGTAACTGAAATTCTGTGTCTAAAATTTGCATTTAAAAAAAAAATGAAAGTTTTTTATGGGAACCAACTCATATTTAATTCTCTCTTTTGTTATTCCACAGGGTGATAAGAACATTATCAAATTTGAGGGTGACCACAACTCACCCAGACCACAGTTCTACTATGATTCAGTTTCTATTTTCTTTTATAATGTCCTGCGACCCCCACAAATCCCTTCAAGTTCTTTGAATAAGTTTGAAAGGTACTATGATCTGGGTGATCTGAAGGCTGGTGCTGGGAATGAGGAGGTAATTTTCTATATCAATTTGACATGAATGTATTGCTGAAAAGAAAAGAAACTATCAGTTGCAGTACTAGAAAAAGGAAATTAATGACATAGCATCTATAGATATGTTTGGAATATAACTAGTTGATATCTTAAATTTAACATTGCCGAAGAAAAACATTCTACATATGTAGTTCAGTATAAGTTGTGTTTCATCTTCAACATCTGATGTTGACGTTTGTGTTTTCAGAGTTTGCTTTATGAAATCATCACTGGTCTCCGCACGGTTGGTAGTGATGAAGCATGCTCCTCATCAGCTCCTGGAATTCCTAACGCTGCAGGTTTAACCACCAGCACTGCTTTCAAATCGTGTTATTTTGTGTGTTTGGTTGTCTTTAAATTGGTTTATTGGTTGCATCACAGGTTCAACTGCAAAATCTGTTGTCGAATTGCTATCAGAAAGTGTAACTCATCTATCCATTGCCAATGACTTTGTGAGTCTGTTGTCGAAGTTATTTTTCTTTCTGCATAAAAAAGTTTAAAAAGGTGAAAATGACTTTGGCAAGATGTTAAACGTATACTTTGATTACATTTGCAGGATTTCCTTGTTGACGAAGATAATACAATTATCAAAATAGAAGGTGACACTAACGAAGGGTCCAATGTTCAGGTAAAAACCTAGTTTCTTTTTACCAGTTCTTAGAATTTTGTTTTTCAAGCAACACCTGTCTAGTTCCTAGAATTTACAACTTTTTTTTTGTCGGTTTGCTCTTAGGATCATTCCAATTGTCATCAATTTCATTGTGATATCATAATTTGTCAAAAAAGGGGAAATTCTACTAAAATTCCATCATATATCTGCTTCATCCGAGTTGGATCAGTTTTGATCAATTTTGGTTGGATTTTTTTTTCTGGTTTAAAATAACATGATGTTAGCGTTATACTGAACTATATGATGGTTGCAGTCGAACTGGTCAAAGTATTATCTCTAATTCTTAGATCATGTCCTTATACTTGTTCATTTAACATTTGAGATTACAGTTTCCCTACTTTCTTTGCTTGGATCAGATCCATGCTCATTAACTGATGGCATCTTTTGCAGGCAAAAATTACTGAATCGAACGAGGAATGCTGCTCTTATTCAAGCTCAAATAGGGAGAGTTGGGGGAGATGTTCTTCTTTAGGTGGAGATAGTGACAAGTCGTCCTCAGTGGAACGAACCGGAAGATCCAATAGTAAACATCAGGTCTTGTTCTTCCCCAAGGCTAATGCCTATCCTTGCATTATGCTATCTGAATGATTTTATTCCACAACACAATGACCAGAAAAAGCTTTACCACACAAATATTTAGTCAAGCTACCTTTCTACTACTGATTTTTGTTTTAGCTCTATGTTCAATAACAAATTTGCAACTTTGAGTGCAAATCCTGTGAAAGGGGTTCTTTGTAGGAATTTACTATAGAAGGCCTCTTTCCAGCCATAAGGTTAGGGTGGGATACGATCTCGATCGTCGATGGCTAGTTAATTACGAGAGGCCATCAACAGTCGGAATCAAATTGGCTGATAAAAGGGGGCCATAATGTAGGATTTGCATTGTATTCTACTGAAAAGAGCAGTCCACTAGACAACTAGGATCAAAATTTGGCCTGATCAGTCTACCAAAAGGAGGACCTAGAGGGTCCTTCGATAGGTTTGCGTTCAATTTTGTTGCATTGAGGAAGTAGTCCCCACTCATTTCAGCTATTGTTTTCCTGATTTTACACTATAGACGACGCTGAGACTCCTAGCCACACCGCTCAGACGCATTCGAAGGAAATCATCTCCAAAATCCAAGAACAAGAAGGAGGGCGGCACATCGAAAGCCAACAAACCAAAGCGCGAAAAGAAGCTAGAGAAAAAGGAAACATTCAGCCAGCGGCTGCAGCTTTGCATCCTGGGGCGAACCAACCACAGACGGCATCGATCGACCTGACCTACATTCGCCTAAACATGTACCACACCAACATTACAAATTGTCTTGCTGGTTGGTGGCTGTAGTTTACTAATTAGAAGGCTGTGGTTAGTGTTAACTGATACCACGACATTGTTGCTAGGATTTTGTTGGTTTGGCAAAGTCAAGTGTGATTAAAGCTTTTTAGCATCTTGTTCACATTCTTACACTGCTTAGCACAGAAGAAGCTGGTAGACAATTCGCCTCTATCAAAGTTTTTCATCGGCCATTAGAGTAAATTCAGATACTGCAGATTGGATTCAGCAGTGCAAATAATTCAGATTTCTCTGATGACTTAAATTCAGAAAATTCTGAGGAGTGATCTTCTAAAGGGATCAAATTTTTGTTGCTTAGTTATCACCCAACTGGGATTATTATCTATTTTGATATTAGACTGCCTTGGCTGTTCAAAGCCATTGTTTCTGCAGACCAAAATATTGAACATGGAAGTAACATAGCATAAATAAAATGTGATATTTAAAAATGATTTAAGTTATAAGAGTCCTTAAGCAATTTATAAATAAAATAAATTTTTCTATAAATTTAATTGCTTTTTTTAATAATAATTTTATATTTAAATATATAAACAATATCACGATAATATTCATTTTAGCTAAAGTTCAATAAATTTTTAATCAATAAATTTAAACTTTCCAATCCTCACTTAGCTCTACTTTTAATATGGATTCAAATCAGTGCCATAGTTGAATCTAAATAAAAGATAAAGAATGACACTTCATGTTACTTATATGAAAAAAATTTTAATTAGAATTTTAGTAAATAAACATAACTAATCTCTCAAAAAAGTAATTATATAATATAAAAATTATTATCCATTTATATATTCACTTCATGACTAATTTTATATTTCTACTGGAGAGAGATTTCCAATTGGAAAGAGCATAAACATCAATTAGTCATCAATGTTTATAATAAAAAAAATCCATAATAATATCATTATTCTTAATAATAACATCATTATTCTTAATCTTGACACAACAAAAACATATATATTAAACTTAAACAAAAACTAAATCCAAATAAAGCCAATTACAATTCAGAAAGTAATGCACACATGACCCTTTAACCAATGTCTTTAAAACAAATATTTTTACTGAATATGAATCTTGGGATACAACATCATGGTTAAACAAATCAAATCTAAATAAGAACCTAATTACAATTCTATAAATCATGTACAATGTGAGACTATCTTCTATAAATCATGTACAATGTGAGACTA
>JBAMHZ010438679.1:0-10275 GCA_037177395.1 Alpinia galanga | reverse complement strand
ATTGATTAATCTTAATATTTGCCCAAAAAAATGTCAAACTTATTTCTGAAACTAAATCCTTGATAATACTTATCCAATTCCAATTTAAAAAAAATAAAAATTATCAAACTTAAAATTAACATTATTTGCTATATTATTGGGCCAAACTGTTATGATTAATTATGTCGAAAAAATGACGACATCTAATTCAATCTAGGTTCCTTAATACATCAAGGTTTGGAATTAATGTGCCGTTATTTATTGGATAAGTAGCTTCTATTTTCATGGAAGAGCATCTTAATTTTATATTTCTTTTAGTTTTACTGATGTAATATAAAAGAGAGAGAGAGATTCAATATAATTCCGTTAATTTAAATTATTATTAAAATAAATCAATATTTTATTAATTAAGAACTATTATTATTAACTAGGTAATATAATAATATGTATATATATATATAATGTGAGTCCCCACGAGATGGCCTCGTGGCTAACGCGGTAGCAGAGTTGTACAATAGAGCAAGAGTTAATCCCCGAGGGTTATAAGCCTTTTCGGAGTGTCTGTCCTCCTGCTGTGTTAGCCCTTGGTTGGATATAAAGTGCTCCTCGTAATTTATCTCTTTCGTATTGACTGTGAAACTGATTAGTGGGGGCGTTGAGGATGAGCAAATCACCTTTTGCACTTTTGCACAATGTATATATACAATGTGTGCAAATTAGATATGTAAGATTTTGTTTTTTTATGCTTTTTTGTCAATACTCTTTAATTACTTTTATATGCTATTGGACCCAATAACTTTTTTTTTCTCATTTCTTCTTGTTTATTAATTACCGAATGTTCTGGATTCAAGTTCCAAGGACAAAGAAATTGAAGAATAAAAGATAAATCTGGGGTCAAAGATTTTACGCATCCAATTAAGTCTAGTTAAGTTAGATTAAGAAGACTGAATAATTAGTAAGAAATTTAATTGAATTAGGAGGTCCAAATAATTAATAGAAAAATCTAGTAAACTGAGAATCAGACATTAAATAGAGAAATTTCTTTAAAGAATTATAGATTTAAGGGGACCCAATGTAATTCTTAGATTATTAAGAAAACAATTAAAGTTTTATGTTGAAAAAATATAGAAAATATTATAGACTTATAAGATGAAATAATAGATATCTCCATTAACATAAGATCTTTTCAGTGTAACTCAAAAATAAAATTATTAAAATTTAGGAATCGAATTTGTCCTCGCCAACATGGAGATGTGTATGAAGTTTGATGTTTGAGTCTCAATTACTTAGGAAGGAGTGGGGCTTAAATTTTTCATGCAATATTTTAAATCAAAATATTAAAGCGGATTAAATTTGGATAAAAATTAAAAGGACATCCATTCTTTTATTTTTCATCTAGTAATTTTTTTTGTTAAATTACTATAAAGATTTTAATTAAGAAATTTAGTTAAAATAAATTAAAAATTAAAAAAGCCTCGTCTTTTAAACTTCGAAGGCATGAATAATTTTTTTTTTAAAAAAAAAAGTTTACACTTGTTTAGCAGGAAATGGATAATTATTGATATTTATCACGAATATTAATACATAGATTCTTTGATAATGTCAACGGGACGGGCAGTTGGCTAAAGTAGTGTGAGTTTGCTCCAAGAAGACAGGAGTCAAGATCGGAGGAGGTCTAAAATCCTCCCTGGTTTCCACTACCCCCTCTACTCTAGCCAACCGTTTAAGGGGCATAGCTCCCCCGTGGATTTACCTCCCTCGTAATGGCCGTGGGACCGGTCGACGAGGGCGCTGAGGGCGAACATATCGCCTTTTGCTTCAAGACAAAAAAATATGAAACTGTTATATTAATGATCTTTTATCGTTATCCCTACGTGTGAAGAGGAGTAAATCAAGAATCTAAAATGACCAGTGTAGAAATGTAAAATCATCAATACTCTAATAATAAAACTCAGGAATCAACCCATTACCCTTTTAAACTTTAATACGACTATACTAGTCATCCAAATAAGTCATGGGGGCTACCTCAACACCCATTGACGATGCCTGATCCAGTGGAGTCTCGCCTCAGATAGTGTGAGAAATTGATGAGCATGGAGTCCTGAGCGCATTGTGAACGTACATCTTTATCAAAATTAATGTGTTTTATTTTGTGGGTGTGAATTAATGATTGATCCTGACGTAGAACAATAGAGAAATTGCTACCGAATCGAGTCAATATATCACAAATCTCACCTGTGCACATCAATGACAAGGAGGAATACAGTAATTTCGCTCAATTATGCACCTGAACCACTGGCATCGCCTCTCGCATGAACAAATTCTAATTATGATTCAATCAAAATTTGATCGTAATCCAACTGGAGTCAGAGTTCTGGTAGACTGTGATCGGATTTCGGGTGTGGTCCGATCAGAATCTGACCGCAGTTTGATAGGAATCCGACTATGATCCAATCAAACTCTGACTCCGGTTGGACCGTAGCCAAATTCCGATTGAAATCCATCCAATTGCAGCCGTCAGCACCGCAACCGTGATTCAATCAGATTCTGATTTAGCTGAATTTCGATCGTGATCGGACAATAGTGGCTTCAGCTAGGGTTTAAATATTGACTATAGTGCTCTTATACAACACATCCGAGAACACTCGTGAGCACCTCCATTATCCACCGTCTAATCTCTTAGGGTTCAAGGATTAGGCTATAGTACTCAACCGTTCGGAGGTAGATGATGAAAGCGCTCACGAATGCTCACATAAGAGTTGTGTGTGTATATATTTATATGTTATCCTACACAACTCATTCGTGAACACCTCTATTATCTACCATATGATTCCCAAGATTCAAGAACTATATTATAGTGTTCACCTAATCGATGTTGAATAACAAAGGTGCTCACGGATACTCACAAATGAATTATGTAGGATAACATTCCTCTCTCTATATATATTTCTTTTAGGAGTTGCTACTGGCGCGGCATGAAAACAAGAAGCTCAAGCACATAGTATTTGAGATGTTTAAGTGAAAAAGGTTTGACCAAAAATTATGTTCGTTGCCTAATAAAAGCAAGAAATTCAGAAAATATATTAAAATAATTTGGAGATGGAATAGAAAATTGTTCTCAGTTTCATTACCTTTTCTTTCTGGCAGAAGTGCGACAAAATTTCTAAAGACAAGATTCCATCTTTTGCTGTTTTAAGTTTATGATATTTGGAAATCCTTTTCAACCACTGAGATCAAGATTTCTTCCACCAAAAACAGCACTTGAAACTACAATGCTGTCAAAAACACTATTCGAGCTGAATGTTTGTTTAATTTTACAACTTGGCATCATTGGAATGAGTTAAAACAATCGTGAACTTGGGATAGGCCCGACTTCACATAACCACATGGATACAGTGAAATTTCATGAGTTAACTCTGGTAACTAATAGGCTACGAGAAGAGTAAATGAAGCAAACTAAGTTTTATTTCCTGAACATACCTATTGTTAATTTCGACAACATTGATCATCTTGTATAGTCTTACTTCCCTCAAGCCTTAGATGCGATTCACAGAATCCTTGCATCTTAGTTGCCTCTTAGAGTATCTCTGCATGCCTATTCTTCAAGCTAGTTTACAGTGCCAACTAAGGTCAATTTTATTTACTCGCATAGTATTATACCTCATTAAATATTAAGCTCTTAGGTTGAACAAAATTCAAGTCTACGACTCTTATCCAAGTCTAGTAGGAAGTCAGCTAAAGAATAACCATTTAGTAACTAATGAACTGGTTTTGTCTCCTAAGTTGTCCAAAACCTGGTTGGCTTCTGCATAAAAAGTTTAGCAAATTTATGTTGTTGATCCTAATTTTGCTATCGTTGACAAATCTTGTCGGGTATTCAAGAATTCAACCAATGGATGCATACCTAAATCTAATACAGAGAACATTTGTAATAGATGTCCAGCACTTAATGGTAGCTTTGGAAGACTGAAACTTCAAAAAAGTTGTTCCAATAACGAAGTTATAGATGAACAAAAAATTAACCTAAACACTTGACAGGAAAACAGACTGGTTGAACCTGTAATCAAACTCTATCATAAAATTTCTAATGAACAAATACCGTTAAGAAAAATTAAGCACTATAGCACAAGTTTGCCTATAGAATGAGAAGACCAATCTAATACATAGAGATCATACAGCTGAATCCTTGCTGAAGAGACCTGACCCTTCGCTTTCATCTGCAGAGTCAACCTTACCTACCACACTTGTCTGCTTAGAAATTGTAGATCCTTGTTGACTTGGTCCTTTACCAGTAACTGATTGTTGATAAAGAACTCCCACGACAAGTGTTAAAAGCAAGCCAACTAAACCAAGTGGGCTTGCATGCTTATCCCATATCAAGACATTGATTGCAACAGTAAGAAACTTATTGACGACACCCGTAACTGTAAATGCAGTGGCAGATATTGCTTTCCTTGCGGCAAACCCAAAGAAACTGATCAACAATCCAAAGACACAAGACAAAGCTACTGCAAAGAAAGCAACAAAATCAAACCAATTCTCTGAGCGTGATCCATAAGTGGATAAAACATCTGCGTATTCTCCAGTAACAATCCAAAAGACCGGTGCCAACATTAAGGACAGAAGATTGTTGTAGAAGACAAAACCCCAAGTATTCAGTCCTAGGTATGTGACCATGTGTTTGATGTAAACCATCTCAGTCGTGATAGTTATCAAATAAGCAACGGCCCAAGAGTATGCAGTGAGAGTGAATGCTGAATCAGTCACGACGAAGCTAACTGCACCCGCAAGAATAACTACAAGAAAGAAGAATGTGAACTTGGAAGGGCACGGCTGCTTCCTGAAGATGGTATCAGCAATGGCAACAAGAAGGGGAGTCAAGGACCGGAACACGATGAAAGTATCCACATTCGCATGCCTTAGGAGATTAGTATTGGTGAAAATAGCAAGGTAGAAGACAGTTGCTGCAGGCAAAAACTTCTTGGCTATCACAAAGTTAAAAGAATCATGGTAAAGAAAACCCAGCTTTCCCAGAACCCAAACACCAAGAGCCGAGGTCAAATACTGCAATGCCGTCAACAGGGCAGGATAGTTGAACATTGTAATGGCAAACTTATTGATGACAGCGAGTAAACTAGAACTAAGGGCATAGCCTACAACCAGGCTACTCGTCGTATAATATTGTCTCGAAGAGTCAAGTTTGATTAGGTCCATGACTATGTCCGCTGCTGTAAGATCCAGAAAAAAATCTTGTTTCAGTTTCAACTTTTCTACCTACTCGAGCCACCTCAACAATCCAGCACAATGAGGAAACAAAAGATGAAATCTATTTTCATTTTAGGCGCAAGTTAGATCCAAAGGAAAGATCAGAAATAGAAAACAAGGGTTTTAGCATCTTAGACTTCGATGTAGAGAAGATATCTGCAAATGCAACATTTTCGTACCTCCCTTTCGCAATAAGAAGAAATCGACGACTCCGGGGCGTTTGGATATCTACCTTTTCGTCGCGGCAACGAAATTTGGGGGGGAATGCTGGTCAGCAAGAGAAAAAGCAGATCAGAAAGACACGATGAAAAATCATGCCTGAGATAAGAGCGATTTGGCAACGAGGAATCACAAACCTATTAGTAAACGAGTTGTAAAGGAAGAAGATGAAATTATTGCCAAACCTCCAACTCAAGTATCAAACCGATCTGCAGGAACAGAAGAAGTTACGAGAAACGTTTGTAATTGTTTTAGCAATTTTGCATTTTTGTCCCTACCCTTACGGAGAAATTGTTTCCAACTCCAGGGATAAATTTTAAATTACACTCCATATAATTTTTTTTTATTTCAATTTATATTTATACTATAAAAAATATTGAAAAATTTTATATTCTTTTTTCCTTGCCATTCTCTCTAAATAACCTATCTATTTTTTTCTTTTTTATTCTTTAAATAAGGGTAAAATCTATGAAATAAAAGGAATATAAGGAAGGCCTAAAAATTATAATTTTTAATAATAAATAGACGGTCTTTTTCTTTGATTTATCTATTGAATAAATTTAGAATGCAATTTATGCAATTAGGGATGGCAATTTTCCCCGAATCCGATGGGGAATCCGATATCCGACCCGAATGGAGGAGGGTATGGAGGCAATTTTTAGACCCGATTAAATAATCGGGTATTCGGGTATGGGTATTTTCGGGTATGGGTATGGAGGCGGATGTGATAAAATTCTACCCATACCCTACCCGATACCCGATATATATATATATAGATATATTATATTTCTTATCTCAATGTTTTCTCTCTCTCGAAGATGAAGTCGGCTTTCAGCCGAAATATTATATTATATTATATATAAATCTTATATTTCTTTTCTCTTTCTATTTTCTATCTCTCGAAGAGGAAGTCAAAGCGGCTTTCGACTTTTTCAGCTTTCTTGGCTTTCATATTATAAGTATGAAATATCGTATTAAAGAAATAATATATATATATTTTTAAGAGAATTATAGATAGTAATAGAATGATGGGTAGGATATGGATACCCGATCCTCCGATAGGTATAGGGATGGGAATAAAAGTTAAATATCCAATGGATATGGAGGTGGGTACGGGGATGAATATAATAAATGAGGATGGATATGAAATCCGATCCATTGTCATCCCTACATGTTAGCACGGTGCAGAAAAGAAAGCAAATGGAACAGAGACAAGCAGGCCAGGCTGGTTGCTGATGGGTCCACTGTTGGAGGGCAAATCTGTCCACCGTCCACCGATAACTCAAACCCATACGGAGATGGCATTGACTAGACAAGATGGTGATGTGGCCACTAGACACGTGGACAAGACTGTGGATGAAGCACGACTGGCACCCTTGGAGAAGAGCCAATCACCTGAAATGGCGACTAGTAGACCAAGCATTGCGGCACTTGAACAACTGATCTCTGCCAGCCAAGAGCCTAGTGGCCAGTTGGGAGAAGTTCTGCCAGCTTAGCCCTCCCTGATGGCTGTCCCAATGCAAGGGAATGTGCATGCAAGGACAGTGCACCAAGTGTAGGGAAGCACTGTGAGGCCATGGGTTGGACTGTTTAGAGATAATCGGAAAGTGGGGGCGACACTGAAACTACAACAACTAGAGTGGCGACACGAGAATTCAGTTGGACTACTAGGATATTAATACAGTGAGAAATTTTTTAGGTGCGTTTGGATTAAAGTTATCTTGGATAATTTTAATTATTCATTTAAGATTATCTATATTAATATTATTTGGTTAAAAAAAATCAATGATTCTCAAATAATAAACGGCCACATTAGTAAAAAGGACATGTAGTCGAAAAATATATTACCACGAAGAGGGTAAAATTTTTATTGATTTTGCGATTAACAAATATATTTTTTTCTAAAATTACCTTCTAAATTTTATTAAATCTCAATTTTATCTAAATATAATTAAAATCCTAATCAATCATCTGTGACCACCATCATTGATTGTCGATTGCCAATCGCCATCAGCCGTCGTCGCCGATCACTGATCGTAAATCGCCGCCGCCGTTGGTCATCGTCGTCCACGGTCGCCGACCATCACAGTCGCTTTCATCGGCCTCATCGATCGCTAATCGCTAATATCTTTTGAAGTAAATGAAACTTTCTAATTAAATCAAGGGTAATATAGTAAAATATTAAACTAAATTATATATGAAAATCTTCAAACAAATAAGTTTTTAATGAATTACTTAGATTTGAACCAAACAACATAAATTATATTTTATTCTCTATAATTTTATAATCACATAATCAAAATTATGTATAATAATTTGAACCAAATACATCCTAAACCAAATACACCCTTAAAATTTTAACTCGTTGGATGCTTCAGGGGAAGTAATCCCGGAAAGGGAGCCGTGGCACGAAGGTGGGGAACTCTGTAAAAATTTCACATGCACAAGAGTGGTTGAACAATCTTTCCGTTCGATACAATGGAGGATTGAGATAAAGTGCTGAGCAAAGCTACTTCATCTTCGGTAGCCAGTTTTTCTTGAAGATAACGTGGGCATGTTTCCTATTTGATAAGGATGGGCACTTTACTCTGGCATGAATGCAAATACACGGGCTAGGGCTACCAGCGGACTGCTAGACTGAGAGGGTCCTCAGCCTTGTTGGCTTGAAAAATGGGCATCCTTTGTACACGGATAAACTCATCCGCAGTAGAGAACAGGTTGTGTATGCTCGATTATTGATTGAGGTGGATATGGAAGAGAAAAAAGTGGACATGGTGCTGATCATACTTTAGACGGGAGCACAAGTTAACTTGGGGGTGTGTTTTGAGACCATAGCAGAATTCTGTGAGTGCTACCATCGCATTGGTCACACCTCCAAGAATTGTGGGACTGCGTGGACAGAATCTCAGCAATCGACAATACACCCCGCAGTGGATCGTTGACATTCCCGATCGCAGAGACGAAGGAGAATAGGGATCGCACAGGGGCAGCACCCCGCTGCAGCAAGGTGGCGCAGGGCGTGGGAGTTGAGGCACTAGGGCAACGGGGTCGAGATATGCAGAGTGGTAATACGGCGAACGACAAGCCATGCGGCGACAATAGCCTTGGGGACAGTGGCACGCAGAGTCGTGCTAGTGCGCAGAGCACAGACAAAGTCATAAGGAGCAGCAGTAGGGCATGACATGGGGGACTGTAGGATTTACAATATCTTTAGATCGATTATATGAATGAAAATGTAATAAATGAAAAAAAATAAAAGAAAAAATAAAATTTACATTGCTTCTTTACCTTCGCCTGAAAATCAGAATGGATGAAGAACCTATCGCTGTCTGAGGAACGATCACAATGGAAGATTCCTGCTAGTTCACAAACCAGATCCGACCGCGCCTTGATGTTCCCGACCTTCTTCTCTCGAATCTCTCCGACAACTCCAAATTCACTCCGGCAGCACTTCTTCCTCTTCCTCAAAACCTCTCCGTTTCTGCTCCTTGGACGCACACAGAAATAAGACCCCATGGGTCTCCTTATAAAGGAGCTCGGCTGCAACTTCGTGCAGATTTCGTGGCCTGCACACGTTGCCACAAATGGCAACGTATGCAGTTGGAAACTGCACTTGTAGTTTCTCAACTTCTCACATCTCCCACTCATCCAAGAGAATGTCAAATTGACATTTGGTCACATAAACCATCAAGAGGTTTTTAGTCACATACATTAGATGTCACATAGACATATGGTCACATAGACCAATAAGAGGTTTTTAGTTACATAGACTAGATGTCACATAGACATATCAGAGCCAGAGTCCATAGTCATAAAGACTAACAGAAGAAATATCATTGGTCATATAAGAAATTGGTTCGTGTGACAGCAAGCACACTGAACATACATTTGCTAAAAAAGTTGTTACATTTTACATAGCTGCTCATAGAACGATCAATGCTAAGAAAAGTTGTTACACTTAACTTAGCCGCTCCATAAATGGTACATACTCACTCTCATAATGATATATAGTCATTTCTCTTGATAGCACATAGCCTTCAACCAAGAGACATTCTCTTAGTGGCACATAGTCTTCAACTAGGAGACATCTAATCTCTTAATGCCACACAATCATTTTCTTGGAGATTCTCATATTTTGCTTGCTATTTACCCAGATTAAAATCTCTTGATTTACATCAATATGAACATCTCTAATCCCTCATAATGATTACTATATCAAGAGCATGTTCCATATTCTTTATTCACAATCATTTCCATACATAACAGAAATGAGTCGACCAGTGAATAACATCTTAAATGTAAATCTCTTTAATCTTCTTTTTTAGCTCGAATCCATTTATTTTAAGCAATCGCTTTCCTAATCATGTTCCATAGACCGCATCATCCATAGCCATAGGTTTACATGCTAAAGTAGCATACCTTGATTAAAATTTCAAGTAGACAGCTAAACAATCATTAGGACAAATTCTGAGATCAACATATAATCTCAAAGGGCTCACATAGTAGAGAAGCAGAGATCTATTTTCTTACTACCCTTATTGTCACATTAGCACATATGGTATGAATCACATGCTACGATGTTATTCTCTTTACCATAAAGAACGCATGTTGTTCTCAAATTAATATTGTACAGATTTCGATCTAGACATTCTCAATGTCTAATCCTGGATCTAGACATTTCCAATGTCTAATCCTGAATTCAACATATGAATTCTAAATCTGACTCCCAACAAGTATATTAAATTGTAACGCCCGTAAATTTTTGTAATGCTTCAAGATTATGTGTTGCGATTTTTGGGGCTTTATCCAAGT
>JBAMHZ010438678.1:0-21906 GCA_037177395.1 Alpinia galanga | reverse complement strand
GACTTTAAAAGGTCTGAAAATTGCATAATGTTCATTTGTGAGTTTAGAATAATTTTAAATCATATAATAAATTATTATACGAATCTAAACTATTCTAAATAAAAAAACATTTTTAAAATTTAGAATAATTTAAAGTCGGTTTGATTCAATATTGTTGTCTTGCTCTAAAATGATAAAATAAAACATATATTAAAATTGTTTTAAGCTACTGTATAAAAATAACAATGGCCAAATTTAGATCAGATTCTCATCTCTAATTTCATCTTCTTTTAATTTTAATTTTCGTACTGAATATTTATATTGTATCCAAATATTTTTTTTTATTATTTTACGTTTTTTAATTTAAATTATTTCGATAAAACTATAAATATTTACCATGTTCTTGAAAAAATCATAAAAAATTAACAAATTAAACGTCACACCAAAAATAATATATACACAGTTTTATTATCCCATGTGATTGATCCATGTGCATCCGTGTTTAAAAATTAGAGAAACACAGTAATTTGTCCGCCTACATTTTTTTTTTTTTTTTTTACGTGTGACCCGCTTGGTATCGCGAGCGAGCGAGGGATTGAATTTCTATGGTAATCCTGCTGAAACTCGGCCAATTAAAATTCGATTATAATTTGATCAGAATTAAAATATAATAAAATTATAATTATGATATCTCGGTCATGACATTGCAGCTACTAGCAGTCACAATCGAGCTAAATTCTAACTACAATCCTATTAAAATTTGATTGTGATTGAACAATATTTGTGTTAGTTAGGGTTCAAGTGATGACTATAGTGCGGACGGCAGTCAACAGTAAAGGCCTAGACGACACACAGATGACAATATGTATTTTTTATTACTGTGCATTATATGAATTGAATGGGGAAGGATAAGGTTACATATAGACACAAAGTAGATTAAGACTATATATATAAAGAAATGTGAACATACATAATTTAATTGTGTTTGTTTTCTATTATTCGATCGTTTACATACTATAATTCAATTATTAAATTTAAGAGGATTAGACGATAAATAACGAAGGTGTTGAGCACGAATAAATTATATAAGGTAATAATTTTATATTATGTATATATATATATATTAATTATTTAATTGTATTTAATAAATTCCTTCGTATTTTTTCAAATTGAGTTGAATATTTGGTCATAAAATATTTTTTATTTTTCGCTCCCGACTTAGTCGAGTTGGTAAGCGGTGGCAGAGCTACTGCACCGATTAAGATTCGGATCTACTGAAATGCATATCACTCGGGAAATATGAACTTTCCCTTTATCAGATCGTTTGGTACCATGTTTTTCTCTCTCATAAACTTTAGAAGGGATTCTAACGGGCATTATCACTTTTGTTTTTTACTGTAATAAATTATTTTTTTAAAAAAGATATATATCGATTCCAGAAGGTCCAGTAATTTTATAGAATACATTTTACTTTTAAATTTACGGGACGAAAAAAAATTATCTTTTATTTGTTTAATGCATACTACGTTGTTCATCAATAATTTCAATTTTAATTTTTTACCTTTCAATTACAATTTTGAACCGTCAATTTCAATTCATCATTCATTAAAAATGGAAATCAAATTTTTTATTAACAATTTCAATTCTTTTATCATTCGAACTGTTTAAAATTAAAATTAAAATTATTTATATTATATTATTTTTTAATTTACTAATTCAATTTATTTATATTAATTTAAATTATCTTATATTTAAGTTATATTTAAATTCAAATTTTATACATGAAAATTCAAAGTACGTTTATTTTTTATTTTATATAATTTTTTAAATCAAATATTTATCATAAAAAAATATTATTGAAATATATTTAATTAAATTAAAAAGAAAAAAATATTATTATTTTTATAATTATAATATATTACATATCTTATTTTTTATTTTACAATAAAACAAAATTTATTATGATATTTATTTTATAATTGTGACATAATAATAAAAATTTAAATTTTGAATAATTTAATTCTTATTCAAAAATATAAAATAAATCATTTTAAAAAAAATTAATTTCGATTTTAAAAAACAAAAGTTGATTCTAATTCGATTTTGATTGCGATTTTAAAATTTTAAAAATCAAATTTGAGCTATATATATTCGATTTCAATTATTAAATTAAAATTTAAAAAATAATTTTAATTTGATTTTTGAATCATCAATTTCAATTCGAAATCGAACCTTGATCACTCTTGTGAGGAGGGATAAAATAGCAAAACTAGGGCATTTTAAAAATGATAGGAGACTAATTGCGGGAAAGAAATTTCTCTTATCATTATTTACTGTCGGAGAACGTCCCGCTAGCACATCTACCAACCCTGGACCCTGGTCCGGGTCCTCCCCGATCTCTTCAAGGCCCTTGACAACGAGACGAAAGAACCCAAATCCACCCACCGTTTACACTCGATAGATCGAGATTCGAGAGCAAATTGACTCGTCCGTCCGTCGTTTCCTCGCAAAGGAATCATCCAAATTTCTCTTCCGATTGTTCCCAGCCCCTGGCCTGCCGGCCGCTTAGCCACCGTATCCATGCACTTGGGTGGCGCCACGCCGGATCCAGCGCCCTGACCTGCGAATCTTCGAACTCAGAGCGGCATGGCTGCAATGGACCTCTTCGACGAGTACTTCAAGCAGGCCGATTTGGATCGGGATGGGAGGATTAGCGGCGCCGAGGCTGTTGCGTTCTTTCAGCGATCCAATTTAACAAAGCAAGTATTGGCTCAGGTTGGATTTTCACACCTTCATTTTTTGATCTGTCGGTCGTTTCCTGGTAGATCTTATCCGATTTATTTGGCGTCGATGAAATTCGGGTGAGGGTTTTGTATTGACTAGCTTTGTGATGAAGATTGGCCTGTAGCTGCTATGCATTTGATTTTGGTGTTCATTGATTTTGTTAGCCACGTTATTAGGGAACGAGCGACTCTAGTTCTTGATACGACTGACCCACGAATAGTTCAGGAATTTGATATCATGGGTAAAAAGCAGCTGAAAGTTAATCCAGCAGTATGTTAACTCCATATACGAAAGTAAATCCTGGACTATCTTATCATAATTTTAGCTGACGAATCATTTCTGATTTTCTGTCTCATCCAAAGAGTTCCTTGAATTCGGGCTTTGGTGTTTGGTTGACTATACAATTCAATTCTTCCAGCATGTTAAATGATCCCAGGAAAATATATTTGTGTTAATATTTGAAGATGATTGTAATTGTGATGTGATTAATATCAATTCAAACATCAAATCAATATTGACTAATGATATATGCAGTATGTTAGTTTTGAATAGTCCCACAGTGCCAGTTCTATGCATACTTATTATGGGCATAGAGTCCTTGGTTTTAGGCTCTGATCTTTGCACACATGTGAAACCAAATCAAAATTGACAAATAATACTATGAACTTGACAAGTTCGACTCATGCCCTTGAGTCCTATGTTGTCCTGGCAGAAAAAGAATTGAGTTACTGTAAATTCTGTAGGCTTGTTTGAGGACAAAGAGAACCTCTCGATCTTTGCTATATAACACAATATTTTGGGGAAAATAATGGTCAATGGCATTGTTTCATTTCTCTTCTAATCATCTTACCTTTTTTTTGGATCTTATCACAACTATATTTTTTCCATTGCTCCTTGTACTCGAGGCTTCTGCTTGTAGTTCTACTTTCTCATATCTGTTTTATGCAGGTATGGATGCACACTGATCAAAATCGAACTGGTTTCCTTGGTCGTCCTGAATTCTATAATGCCCTGAAACTTGTGACTGTGGCACAAAGTGGTCGTCAACTGACGCCTGAAATTGTGAAGTCAGCACTATATGGACCAGCTGCAGCCAAGATTCCTGCTCCAAAGATAAGTTCAGCGTCCTCAACCCTACCCCCGATAAATTCTGCAACTGCATCACCTGCAGTCTCAACCAATGCTTTGCACCCACCTTCTAATCAATTTAGCAGCATAACACCAAACGCACCTCAAAATCCTGGTTTCAGGCCAACGCAAGCACCTCCAAATGCAGTTATGAATCAACAATTCTTCCCCACAGCAAATAGCAATTTCACTAGGCCACCTCTAGCATCTACTACTGCTGCTTCATCTCAAATGCAGGCGGGCAATCTAGGATTAGAAAGAGGTAGTGTTGCAGGTCCACGTCCACCAAGCTCAAGCAACTCAAGCTTATCAACCGATTGGCTTACTGTTAAATCAAGTGGAACTTCTGTTGGCATGACATCTCACCCTCCTATTAGGGGAAGTATTCCCTCTCAGACTCTAGATGGGTTTGGTGTAGCCCTTTCAGGTGCAACAGGGGTGCCTTCTAGTGCACAGATACGATCAATGCAAGCATCCTCAATTGTGACAAAACCTAATGATCAGAACTTACCACCAATTACACCCACACAGCTGACATCACCTGTTGCATCTGGAAAAGATTTATCTTCTAATGCTTTTTTTGGAGGGGATCTTTTTTCTGCAACTTCACAGGTGCAATCAGATGCTAAAGTTAATCCATCTACTGTTGTCCCAGTGGCTTCTGGTCCTCAAAGTTCTATTAGGCCTGGTCAACTCGATCCTACTCAAATTGTTCAGTCAGTTCTTCCTGTTGGAAGCCAGCTGCAACAAACTCAATTAAGTGTGAAGCAAAATCAATTTGATAACTTGAAAACCAGACCATCATTATCTGCACCTAATGCAGCTGAACTTGCTAACTCTGCTTCAAATCAGGCATGGCCAAAGATAAGTCAAGCTGATATTAAGAAGTACACTAATGTATTTGTGAATGTTGACAAGGATAGAGATGGAAAAATTACAGGCGAACAGGCACGAAGCCTCTTCTTGAGTTGGAAACTCCCTAGAGGTAGTGATCAGATCACTTCTTAAGATTGCACTACAAGTATTCTAGTGGAATGAGTTAATGAAATCACCAAGAGGTTGCTGAAACCCTTTGAATTTGATGAACATAAATGTTGGCAGAAACTATTCCCATTTTTAATCCACTTTTGACTTATCTTTCTTGAACTTTTTTTTTTGCACTATTCAGAGAATTATGTAATCTTAAGTTTCAGAATTTCACGCAAAAGGGGCTTCTTACCCTCTGTTATAACGATCAACACTTTTTTTTCCTTTCTTGGAGATTTTACTTAGGATTTAACATGCTGGGAGGGTAAAGATTGTTTGTGGTTCCTTGCTTTGGAATATCAAGGAAGAAACACATTTATCTGCATGTAAATAGTAGAATTGCAGGAGGGGCTGCTTCTGGAGTTTGTAGGTTTTTTCATTTTGCATGTTCCATGCCTAATCCTTGTTGATTGCACCCTTTCTTAGTAATGACTGATATACTGGAAACTGCATTCATTTATATTAGTTTCTGTATAGAATGTTAATATACTAATTTATAATTATTGTCTTATCAATTGGTTATGCCCTACAATTGTACTAAAAATAGAAGACTTATCAAATTGCATATTTCCTCTTGACATATTTGTTATGTTTGCTTTTTTATTTTTATTTTTACTTTTTGGTGCCAGAGGTCTTAAAGCAGGTCTGGGACTTATCTGACCAAGATAATGATAGCATGCTTTCTTTGAGAGAGTTTTGTATTGCTCTTTATCTGATGGAAAGATACCGGGAGGGGCGCCCTCTTCCACCTGTGCTTCCAAATTCTGTTATGTATGATGAAACACTGCTGCGTGCTGTGGGTATGCCTTCAGCTGCTTATGGTGTTCCAATGTGGCAGCCAGGTACTGATTTACCTTAGTATTGTCTCCTTATGCTTTGGAACCTTGTGCTAAATGTTATTATGGATTAGGGTTACCACAGCAAGAGCAGCCTGGTCATCGTCCTCCGATACCAACTGGAGTAAGGCCACAAATGCCAAATTCTATCCCATCACAGACTTACATTGCAGGACAGATGGTGCAGCAAAACTTAGGAACACCAGGGCCAAACAATAACATTGTAAAAAATCTTGGGAGGGATGGACACACCACATTGAGCTCAGATCATGAAGCAGCAAATTTGGACAGTAAAGTAATTTCTGATTTGAAAGCATTTCTTTTTGTATACCAACTAGCAATGGAACTAACTTTCTTAAAGACCACGTGAGCTAGTGTATACATCATAATTGATAATATATAACATTTGTCAATCTTTTTTAATCTGACTATATGTTGTCCTAGTATGTCTCTTTCTATTGTAAAAAAAAAATATTTTGATTATTCTTAAAAATCTGTTGAAGGGGAGCCTTGATACAATGATAAAGTTGTTGCATTGTGACCTAGAGGTCACAAGTTCGAGTCCTGAAAATAGCCTCCTACAAAGCAGAGTAAGACTGCGTACAATAAACTCTTCTCCGAGATCCCGCATGGCAGGAGCTTCTTGCACTGGGTTGCCTTTTATTCTTGAAAATCTTTTCTTGATAAGGCAATAATGTAAAATAAGGAAATCGTGTTCTCCCTCTTTTGAATATTACAAAGAACCAATGAAGCCATCTTATGGTAGGATTATTGCTTGATTCATGCAACATAGAACAATTGGTATGTGGATATATTGTGGGGAGATATCAGGTTTCTGGTCAATACTGATGCTGAATATTGCTGGTCAGTCCATTCGAGTAATGTTGACTATATGTTATCTTTTGCAATGATGTATACACTAATTTGTTATGGGTGATGGCATATGTCAGTACCATACTAAAGTGGTGTACAAGTCAAGCTTAGGTTTACTAGACTATCTTTCACCTTCTGGAGTTCATATCTGCGGCGGTGCCAATATGTTTCTTAATTTTGTTTGTTAATATTTTTATTTGATGAAGTAATTTTTATCTATGAAATTCTCTGATGTTACATGCTACAACCATAAGTATTCATGCGTTCAATAGTCTTCAAGTAATTACGAGTTTTGGTTCAGTTTATGGTGCAAATAAATGAAAGTGGGTTCAATGCAGGAGTTGCTTGGAGAAGGCATGATTGTATTCTTTAACTGTATTCTGTATATATGGTTACTTGGATTTGTCAGAGATAAATCAGAAACAGACAAACATCAAACTCCTCTTTTATGTTAGGCATTAAACTTCTTGTATGTGATATACTGCATTATGATTTTACTTGTACAACTTGAATCTTGTTTAGGTTTCTCATGTATGTTGTGTAGTTATCTTAGAACATTCTATATGCAAGTTATATTTAGGCCTCAAATATTTTTCTTATTTATCTTTGTGTCAGATTCAACAATCGGAAAAGCAAATCCTTGATTCAAAAGAGAAGCTGGAGTTCTACCGTACCAAGATGCAGGAACTTGTGAGTCTTTTTCGATCAAAATTGGCTAAAATCATTAACACTATTCAAGAAACCATTTCTATGATGCCTAATTATATAGTGTTGAGGACCTAATTGTAAATAGAATAGGATATAAAATGACAATAAGGGTAAGACATATACACGGTAGAGGGAACCACCTAATATGAGAATCCTAAGTAGTAATTTCCCACAAATTTATCATGGTATTTGGGCCTTCTTCATCAGTAGTTTTTCCCCAATGTTGTCTGTTTTTGTGACCTTGTCATCTTCATAGAGACAAAATATTGGGTAGCTTTCTGGTTATTTTGTTTTGGATTTGTCGCACGATTCTGTTTGTTCCAGATGATTGATGCTTTCTGCATGTTTCTGGTGTGATTTCAGTGTCATGATTCCATCTTTCTCTTCACTCTAGATCACCTTGGTGGAATCTTGCAGAATTTGGTGTTTTCGCGATCTGGGGGGAAGCTGCTTCTTCCCTGTTCTTCTTCTGAAGAGAACACAGATCAGATCTGAGTTCACTATCCTGCAAAGAATCATCTCTGTTTTCTCAGTTCTTGGATAGGAAATCTATTTTTATAATTTGTTTTCTACAGATTCTTTCTACAGTTTCCTGCCATTTATGCTGTTTAATCCCTTTTCCTGCACGTTGATTGTTCAGATCTATTGTTTTAAGATCAAGTTTCTCAGCTTTTGGCAGATTCGTGCTTCTATCTATAGTTTTGAGTGTCGTCTACCTTGCAGCGCTATATTCCACTGCTATGGCAAATGCTTACAAAATAATAATGCTTATTAAATAAAAACACTATACACTAGGGTAATAAAAGAAACATGAAGATTTTTTCTGAATGATGTGAATGAAGCTATATAAAACTACTGTTTTTTAATGATAGATGATGGTTAAACTAGGGCAAAGACATAATGCATGAGTAATTTTTCTGTATTTTTCATGATATACAGAAACTTTATGAGAGAAACTAAATAAATTTAGAAAATTTAAATTACCAAATAGAAAAGTAATAATACTGAAATGATGCAAGGCTTATCTAATGTTGAAGTTGTCATGAGGTTTGAGTTGATGAAGTGGTTGCACTTGATCTTGGAGTCTGCTTTTTACGAAGTGGTTTCAACTAAATCTCAATCAATCCTTTTTTTGTAAGTTACATTTTGCAACAAATTTTGTGCCAATCAAATCTTGGATTGGATCCAATTCGTCTCACTATTTATAATGAATAGCTCTACCATTTAGTATGATAGGTGCTGCCTTCTATTTTATTTTATTTTGCTGCTGCAACAGTAAAAATTAAGAACTTCTGACCATTAAAGAAGTTGTGGCTGGAAGATCACAGTTGCCTTTACTCAGGAGGACGTCAACTGATGGTCGATGGTGACTGTGGTTGGTGTGCAGTTGGAGGATGTGAGTGGTTGAGCAACCAACAAATTGTGTCTGTTTGGCTGCAAAGATAGTAGTGAGGGTGTTGGAGGTGGGTTGGCGAAGGGGCTAGTGTCTGCAAGTGAGAGTTGTGGAAGCCAATATTTTTTCTCCTGCAGTGGGAAAAATTATCATGATTAGAGCTTCAAGATTAAGTAGGAACAAGTGATTGCAGAGTGATTTCTATGGTTTTTGGCTTTGAGCATGTAGCAACGTTATAATGATGTGAATATTTGTATGGTTGTGAAGCCTCCTTGACGTACTAAGTCATAGTTTGTCAACCAACTTAGTCCCTATTTCTCTCTCTCTCTCTCTTTTTATAATAGGCGGATGACATTCGCCCTAGTTCGTGTACCAGATAAATCTAAGGCAGCTTATGCACACTCAGAAGCCAACTTCCAGAATATTTATACCTATTGAGATTCGAGTTGTGGCCTTCTTAGTTGTTCCTCCGAATGCTTTACTACTGCAGTACACCTGAGGGGCCTAATCTTGGAGGTAGATGATTTTTCCCCTTGGTTTGTCTACCGGATAAAACTAGAGCACAATTTATGCACACTCAAAAGCCAATCAGAATATTCATCCCATTTGGGGTTCAAACCTTGGTCCTTTTATTGTTCTTTTGAGTGTTTTACCACTACACCACACCTATGGGAGTGCTTAATCTCTATATTTTGTTTCGGCTTTCCATGGTTGTAAGTAAGGTGAAAGTGGACCACCTAAGTTCTAGTGTACTAGAGCTTGTTAGTCATATGCTCAATCGACTAAATGAATGTTCTAGGTTAATAGAATGCTTATTTAAACAAAATAAAGCTTTTAGGTTAAGTTTTTTCACATTCCCTGAATGGGTAGTTTGAATTAGAATGATCACCAGGATGACTTTTGTTTGATTCATTTCAGGTCTAATAAAAGATAGTATTGCATGTTTACCCTAAAGTGGTGTATAGAACAAAGGGTAATTTTGCCCTAGAAGAAAAAGAGTATGGAGAATAAATTTATATTTTTGTTGCATTCCCTAAAGCCCATACCAATCTAATCTCTTCAACAAAACGCAAGGAATCAATCATTGAATATGCCATTCTATTGTGGACCTTTTCCGTTGTATCAAATACAACTTTCACATAGTCACATTTGTGGACACATCATTAATTTGAGAATTAAATGTGACAACACTTTGTTAGCAACGTATAATGTCTATCTTAATCACTCATTTACCAATCAAATAGTCTCATTTAGTTGATTAGAGAAACTTTGTAACTATATTACAATTTTTAAGGTTGTATACTTAAATTTGTTAGAGACAATTCAAAAAGTAACTACTAACCAAGTAAGCTCATTTAGTGGATGATGCTAGACATTTTCTATTCTGTGCAGCAACTATAGTCTGATCTCTAGCATTTACTTATATTCTGACAATTCAGAAAGAAAAACCATAATCTTGGTCTCTGTCTGATGTTGAGTACTGTTGATACTAACTTGAACCTCCATAATTATTGAAGTTATGAATAATGGAATGTAAAGGCATACTTTGATTCATTTATATGATTTACTGACACAGCGTGATGGAAAAAATGTTACACTTTGGATCACATAAGAAATGTTAAAATCTTATTGAATATATTCTTGATACAATATAGATATGATGCAAATACATTGTCTATCTTCTGACATTTGCCTAAAAATCAATTTTGATAATAGTACATTGATCACGCTATCAAGTTTGCTAAGAAACATAATCCATTTTCTTTCTGCTTAGTTTGTCATATGCGACCAAAATTTGTTCAATATTCAAATCATTCTTTTTGTTCTTTTTGCATTTTAGGTTCTTTATAAGAGTAGATGTGATAATAAACTAAACGAGATCACAGAAAGAGCATCCATTGATAAGCGAGAGGTATGACAAATTTGGCTATTTTACTTAGTTATTACTTGCTCATACTTGAAACTAATGTTTCTTTGTTTTCACATTGTCTGTGTTTGACAACTGAAAATTTTCCATATATAGAAATTGTTTTACTAATCCAACCTTTTTAACTTACCATTTATATGAAACCATTCTCTTAAGTTTGGTCAGGATCATTTTGTAATGCTTCTTTATCAATGGTTGATTATCCCAAATCACATTTATTTGTCTCCTATCTGCTCGTTTTCAGTTCCTTATATCCGTACATGATATGTCAAAAATAAGCCACACCGTATGATACTTTTGCATGATACTGGGCCACTGTGTTATGCCATCAGGATTCCAATATCTTGAATGCCATTAGTTTGTAGGTGTGGTAAGTTCACTAAAGATATCACTAACCTGTGAACATTTTTAATTTGGAATCCTTAATGTTAATCTTAAAAATTAAACTAAACAATAGTTGAATGGTTCTAATTTTGATTCCTTTGTGTTAATCTGACAAATATGAACTAAATAATAATGGAATGGTTTATAAACTTATAGAAGCATATTTTTCAAACTAAAAGAATTTTCAATCAGAAGCATAATTGGCAATATATTGAGAGAGAGAGAGAGAGAGATCTAATGTGAGCATGTGTACAAGTTAACACTTGATTTCATATACGTTAAAATCCAAATTAAATACTTTTTTTGTCTACCCTAAACCCTTTTATCTCTGCTATAGTTTCTCCTTTATTGAATGATTTTTTTTTTAGGTTGAGTTGTTGGCCAAAAAGTATGAAGAGAAGTACAAGCAAGTTGGAGAGTTAGCTTCAAAGATGGCACTAGAAGAGGCTAAGTTTCGTGACATTCAGGTCAGTCTATCATTGTGGCATCAATTAGGGCACAGGGATTTGTTTGTTTTGTAATTTTTTTTCATTTAAACTTCTTTTCAACCACTTGTTCTCTTGATGTTTAATTTGTATATGGAATCTGTTTTTGTTTTAACTGTAGGAAAGGAAGGCAGAATTGCAGAGTGCAATAATTAAGATGGAACAAGGTGGCAGTGTTGATGGTCTTCTTCAGGTAAGCTTTGCTTTTAAAAGTTTCCAACACAACTGATAATAATTATATATTTGGAACATATACAGGTTCGTGTTGATAGAATACAATCTGATCTTGAGAGTTTGGAGAAAGCTCTTAGTGAACGGTGCAAACAACATGGTGTTCATGTTAAAGCTACTACGACAATTGAGCTTCCATTTGGTACTTATTTATGTTTGACACACTACTTATGCTATTTTTTTTTCTTTTGGTTATTGAGAAGTAGAGTGGAAATTCAGGCAATCATAGAGTTAAAGGATGCTGATTGTGTCTAGATGTGTTACAACTGTCAAGGCTGGTAGTTCTGGTTTTGAAATTGTTATCTTTGCTCATTTGCCACAAAAGCAGCATTCTTTCAGGATGCAGTAGTTAATAAATATAGTTAAAATTAAGATTTTGATGTTTCATCAGTGTATTCTTTTAGTATATGTTCCTTTATCCTTGGTGGGTTGGACCTATATTAGTTGACTTTGGTTGCTTCTTTCATAATGATTATTTCAAACTTTAATTTAAAATTTTTGGAAAATCATTCAGCAAAATAGTCCTTACTGAGTTTAGCTCTGTTCTTATGAGCTTTTTAGGCCAACTTCAAATAGTAATTAGGAATTATTGTGTGTATCATGGTTTCAAGTGCCAATTATAATTAATTGCTTAGCTGAAATGCATTGCTTCAGCTGTTGACCGGCACTGATGTTGTATCAGCACAAGTGAATGCCAGTATGCTGTCTGTGCAACACAGTTTTAGTGGTATCGATCGAGACTATCATCCAGTATCGTCTGAGACTGACCAAGATAGGAAGATATTCTTCTAGTGACTCATCTTTTGATCTGTATGTTGAGAGGAGATGATGAATCACTATATAAAAGAAAGGGAAGAATAAAAGCAATGCACCAAAAACAACAAATAGGAGTGGCCCAAAGTAGGAAGAAATGAGATATGGATACATCCTATAGCCATAGATGTCCCAGTTCTATTTGTACTAATTCAAGTCTAATTCCAAGCGATTAACTTGGATATATTTATTAACATGTAGAGAAGTTAGATTCAATGCCATCTGTCTTTGAAGTGTTATTTAATTTGGGTTTTGGAAAATTATGAAAGTGATGTCGCTAGGATGTAAATTATAATTATTTTAATATTAGTAAGATATAATCATTAAATGCTTATTATATCTTTGTAATTTATTTGCTCTAAAATTTTAATTCAATTAACTTTCTAATTGCTATGTAATAATAAATAAGTTAAATAGAAGAAGGATATGTAAGAAACTCATTTGAGGTGATCTTGACACGCTTTGAAGCATGTAGGGGATGTTGTCTTGGTGCTGTACCAAAACCATGCTATTTGGATTGGAGATTGAAACTCAGCATGACATGATACTTTAAACTTAGTATCTAATAGATGGGGAAAGCAGTCGAGTGTGCTTATTAACTTTTAGTTTAGTTTTTTCCTAATCTTTTATCAATTATCTTTATAATTGCGGAGCTTCTTTCTTTCATGTTAAGGTTGGGAGCCTGTACCAGTGGAGGGGGCAGATCAATGGGATGAAGACTGGGACAAATTTGAGGATGAAGGTATTTCATTTGTCCCCAAGGAAAAAAACTAATAATATGATTTTCGAAGGTTACATGACATGGAAATTGTCAATGCTGTCATATGTACTACCATAAACAGATTAGTTTTACACATTGAATTTTCATATTTCTTCACCATATTTTGATGTACATATGTACACAATGAGACTTTGGCCGATGCTAGATTTTTGTTATCGATCTATGCTTTTTTTTTTATTCATAAAATATTTAACACGTCTATTTCAGCATGATCTTTGTTTAGTATATTCACAAATATTAGGTGTAGATATTCAACAGTTTATGTTAATTGTTGTATTTGGTAATCCAAGAGCATGACTGACTGGACTCTCTTATGAGTCAGACAATTGCCTGATTAACCATTACCTGTTTTTTTTTTCTTTCTTTTTGTTCTCTCTTTTCCCATTTTTCTTAAATGTTGATGCAAGTATTTTGTTATTCTGTTTAATCTGATGCTTTACATACTACATAATTGCTTCATTGAAGCGAGATATCCTACCCTTCCCATTAGGACTATTGTTGGGGAGAGGCAACCTATACAAATGATCACAACAGTATATTCTGTTCCTTAGGAAAATTACTTGTCTTTGACGTCTGAGAATTTCTCTAAGTAGATAAGCTGATAATCATCCTCTTCTTTTACAGGGTTTGCAGTCACAAAAGAACTTACCTCAGCAGTTATCAATACTGTTGTTAATGGAGACCTCCAATCCCCTTCGATTTGGAGTGACAAAACCTCCACTGAAGATAATTCTCCTATTGCATCTTCTTTCAGTGTTGATGGCAAGATTGAAAAGATTAATGGTACCCATGAACACATGAATGGATCTGCCTATGCTAACAGTGAGGAAGGATCAACAAAAAGCCCCACTAGCAGTCCTGGAAGAAGTACCTTTGAAAGTCCATTTAATTCCACTCAATTCAGGGTAAATGAAGTTTCATCGCACCACAATGAAACTCATAGGTACTTATATTTTCTTCTCTCTTTTTTTTTTCTTGTTTATTTAATCATGAAGCAATTTATGCTAAAATTTAATATTTTGAAGTGAATAGCAAGAACTTCAATTTTATGTTTTATGCAGTTTGGTTAAATTTTTCATTGCACACATATCAACTTATTTATTGATGATATTTATTTGTCTTCTTGTGCATGTTCTAGTTTCTGTATTTTTTCTTTAATTGGATTTTTCCTATATACCTTGAACCTTCATTTCAGAATAAATTCTGTAAAATCGTTCATTGTAGACCTTCATGTTCTGCTTGATATGGACACAATTAAAGCCCCCTCACACTTTGCTTGCCTTGTGGTTGGCTATTGCTATGATGGGTTCTATGTTAGGATGATATGCGTGCACGGTGCTATTTTTTTTTTCCCCTGAAATGCAATTTCATTTTGTGCTTTTCATCACTTTTGTGAACTGTCAACATGAAAAGATATCACCATGAAAACACAATATCTTCTTAGTTCCTAGTTAAGGACGAAGGATAACAAAGGATAATAGGGAGGGATTATTTTCATATTAAAACTTGCTTAATGAATATAACTGATGTAAAAATATAACACATGTAGTCAAGTTCTATAACTTGATTAACTCCTATAAAATTGATTCCCAAAACATTCTATTAGACAACTCTAATACCTTGGCAATGGTGAAACAAACTATCATATTATGATTGTGACAAAATGGTTTCTTGAAACGAAATCCAAAATGTAATTAATTAAATTAAATGCATTACTCCTTTTCTCTAGTGATGTGAAGTCTATTTGATCGCTAACTCGAGAATAAATAACATCATTCATCTCTAGTGATGTGAAGTCAAAAACCATATTGAGATATATCTAGTGGGTTCTTGGAAAAGACATCGGGATATAAGTCTTGGCAATAAGTGTCATGTATATTGAGTAAGTTAAACTTAAAAGTGACATATCAACATGAGGGCTCCTTTGCAAGTTTAGAGTTCATGATGATGATGCAGTATGTAAGATTTTTGTTTTCATAATTGAGAGGGAGTGGGACAAGGGATAGTGTTCATTCTTTTAGTGTTTTTTTGTTAATTTTGAAAAGAGTAGAACTTTTGATTTTTAGGGAAGGGAGCTTAGATTTGTTTTGGAGTGGAGGCGAGGGAGAGAGGAGAATATTTTTTCTGGGTTTTCTAGTATTGATTGGTAATGAGGGAAAATAAATGGATAGTTGTGTGAGGAGTTTTTTCTTTTGGAGTTCAGGAGGTGGTGGTGGGAGGTGGCGCATTCAGCAAATGAGGATGGGAGATGCTTGACGAAAAGGAGGATGATAGGAGGAAGTGCATGCAACAAAGTTTTCCTCCTCTTGATTTTGTACTTCTTGCGTTGTCTTCCAGTAGGTCACTTAATTTTCATAGAATTTTTTGAGTTAAAATGAGCTGCTATGAGGATCTTCAAGGTGATGAGAGGTGCTATGGAATTATTTCAGTACCTAAAAGGATCAAGTTATGACGACCAACATTGGTTGGGCTAAGAATGCAGGCACTCAAGTGTTTTGGCGAGAAGAGAACACCAATCTTCTTAGACTCTTAGAGAAAATAAAATCAAATTTTACTTGGAACAGGATGGTCGAGAGAGGATATAAAGTGAGATCATTTCAAGATAATTTATCAAGTAAGATTAAGTTAACTGTGTTTTTCATTGTTGACCTGAAGATGAAGTTGATTGTTGATATAGTGATTGTTTTTGATGTGGCATATAAGGTTTTCTGAGATCTAGAATCCAAGTTCACTGTGTAATCATAAAGGGAATACATTCTTCTTATGTCAACAAGCAATATTGTTTTAACTTATTATATCATGGTGCATTAGCTTAATGATACAAGTGCTAAACATTCAGAATCTTTGACATCTTTTGATTAATCCCTTTATTTTCCACAAGATATAAGTTTAATAAGAATTAGAAGTATTGCTTAATCTTTTTCATGTTTCAACTACTATTTTACCGAATCTAACTCTTGATTATGCATTTGTTCACAATAATTATTGCAGTGATCATGTTGATGCTGAGTCCACTATTTCTGGAGAAAAGTACAATGATGATCCATGGACCTTTGATTCAGCCTGGAAGGTAAATTACTATGTGTATATGTATGTATGTTTTATTTTCCTTTTGGTTCCTTCAAAATGAAGGCATAGACAAAGTCATTGTTGTTTGGAAAAAAAAGGATGCAATGGGGTAACTGGAGCAAATAGAAATGTGGATTGACTGCGACGTAGAAAATTTTGACATGTAAACACCATTTTTTTGGGTGACCAGCTCCTCTTATTTAATAGTGCAACCTGTACATAACAAATCACATCATTTGATTTTTTTTTCATTAATGGATTGTTTTGTATTGTTTAGCCATGCTTTTTTCTTGATTCAACTTTGTTATCTGACTTGTTTACCTGTCTTTGTTTCTTGCCCTTGTTTTGGATGCATCAATCAGATCTTGTTCTAAGTGGTCATTTTCACTTTTTTACCATTTAGGTGCCTTTGTTCGCTTAGCAAAATTGCAGGCAAAGGTGCAAATGTGGTTGAATATTTGATTCTCATCTTCTTCAAGCGTTTGCAAGATTCCAGTTCAGATAACACACAGGTAAGCCATCTACTATCAAATATTCTTGGCATACTATATGTGAACCACTATTTTATTTTTCCTGCTTCTATGATTCTTTCTCTAGTGTTCTGTTGCATTTTAGGTATTAAAGTTTCTTCATATAGTGATGCTAGCTAATTGATTAAGAATGAATAACTGAACTAAATACTGTAGTTGAAATTGTCTTTCAGCTATTTTATCTGAAATGACAAATTTTCAGTGGCAGTATGTTTAGAAACATCTCCAATAAAAAATGTAATCGAAAATCTTATCAAGCCAAGCCATGAGAAAGGGCAATGATATGAGATCAATGTCAGTTGATATTAATATTTCTTTTATATTAGTTTGGGCCATTTGTTCATTTATTTTCTCATTGAAATTGAATTTTCTATAAATTTTCTGTTGGTTGCATGAAACTTATAATCTACTTGTATGCAATATTTAGGCGTTGGTTCGTTCACTTTTCTGCCTTGGGTTGCTTCTAAGGTACAGCAGTGATCTAGAATTTAGAATGGATACTCAACATATTCATATTCACAAGAGTCTTTTGTCGCTTAAAAAATATCTTGCTATGGAGGACATTGTATTAAAGGTTCGAGCTTTGCAGGCAAGTGACCTTGTCAGGTAGTTCTTGTTTATAGATTATGCTTTGTATCTTGTTGAATTCATAACTTATTTCTTGGCAGGCACTGGGAAATGTATTGATTGCTAGACCTGAGTACATGTTGGAAAATGATGTTGGGAAAATATTGAGGGCATCATTGGACACTACTGTTGATCCCAGGCTGAAGGTATGGTTCCCTCACCCCTCTTTTGCACTCTCCTCTGTCTTGGTCACTTTCTTTGATGAGACCTCTTTTTCCAGACACAAGCCCTGCAAAACCTATATGAATATCTTCTTGATGCGGAAACAAAATTCAGTACAGATACTGGGAACGACAATGCAATTCCACATTCTGAAGGTTCTCGAAATGCAGTGCCTGTAGCTGCAGGTGCAGGTGATACCAATATTTGCGGAGGAATCATTCAACTTTACTGGAACAACATTCTTGAAATTTGCTTGGATGTTGATGATCAAATTCGTCAGACAGCTCTCAAGGTGGGAACTCTTATTTTCTCAACATCTATATTCATGTTGGAAATGCTTTTTTTTTTTATTATTATTATATTTGCTTGATTAAATTTTCACTGGTGATTGCCTTTATGTTTATGTTTCAGATTCTGGAAGTTGTTCTACGTCAAGGTCTAGTGCATCCTATTACATGCGTTCCATGCCTCATAGCACTTGAAATTGATCCCCTAGAAGTAAATTCAAAATTGGCTCATCACTTGCTTATGAACATGAATGAAAAGTATGTAAGATTTTATGTTTTTTAGATATTAAATTATTAATCAAATTTGGAGCAGCGGAGAATGAGTAAAATGATGTATTTGTAGGTACCCTTCTTTCTTTGAAAGTCGTTTGGGTGATGGCCTTCAGATGTCATTTAACTTTGTTCAATGCATAGCAAATACTCATAATTTAATCTCAAGAGAAAAAGGCAAGCTTGATAGGAACCCAATAACATATGTCAGACCTGGTATATCTCGAATATACAGGCTAATTCGAGGAAATCGTATATCAAGGAACAAGTTTATTCACTCAATAGTGAAGAAATTTGAGACTTGCGGCGGCAATTATTTACCAATTAGCTTTCTTGTGTAAGTGATTATTTATCATTTGACTTTTTTCTTTTTTTACTTTTGGGCTCTGATTTGACTATTTTGCAGGTATTGTACAGAGATTCTTGCATCTCTCCCATTCACATGTCCTGATGAACCCCTTTACTTGATATATGATATAAATAGAATAATACAAGTTAGGGCAGGTGCACTGGAAGCAAACATGAAAGTCTGGAGTTCTTTCTTGCAGTGCCAGAACTCGGTTGAGAGTGCAACAACTAATGAAAATCTTGATCTGAATGCAAATTCTTGTTGGCAAAGGATACCTCAGCACAGTTTGGAGATGGAGGACAAGATTTCAAATTCACATGCAATTTCAGAAGAGGACATTCATAAGATTCAGGTTATGCATTTGTTGAAAATTCGTACACAATTTTCAAGTCATTGTTTTGCAAATATTTTCAGTTGATGGCATAGATTTTTTTTCCTCCACAAAGCTATGTTAGTCAATACTGAATAACATATGATTAATCACCTAGTGGCAATAAGACATTCTTCACAGAATGTTTTATATATTGGGCCTTTCTCTGCTTCTCTTAACAGAAATTGTGATTGAATCTCCTTTCTTAGCAATTACATGGCCTTATACATGATTTTTCCTCCTCTATTTTCACTTCGTATATGTCCTGATTCAAGCATTCCAAGGTTACATTTAGAACCTTAACAAAATTTTGTCGGCATTTTCTACTATTGACATTGACAAGTTGAAGCACATCATTAGTTTTATCAATTGTGTATCTTAATCCTGGGTGGATCACTTTTTCTCAATCAACTTCCAGATACTTTATGGTAATATATTTTGATGTCTGAGCTCCATTTTCATATACAGGCGGATTGTCACGAGGCAATTGCTCTACAACTCCTTTTGAAGCTGAAAAGACACTTGAAAATTACCTATGGACTGAATGATGCTCGATGCCAGGTTGCTTTCTTTATTCATAATTTTGTTAAGATCTTTCATGCAAATCAATTACACATTTGATTTTCTTTCTGTAGGCATTTTCTTTAAAGGAACCTCCAAAGCCTGGAGAGACAATTTCTAGGCAAAATGTTCCTTTCAATGCTGGTGACACCCAACTTAGTCTGCCAACCTCCTATCAAGCTATGATTCAAAAGTATCAGGTACTGCTTCATTGTAAACCTGAAAAGTATTCTGCACTTGCTTTTTATGATTCCTTATCTTTTTTAGTTTGTGATATCTCCACTGGTTTGGCAAGATTCTCCTGGAAAGAATTTTAGTTTTCAATTTGATGAGGCCATAAGTATGGCTACCGTGCTCAACTTTTGTAGTCTTGGAGTATCACTATGTATTTTGATACCCTTTTTTTTTAAAAAAAAATTGAATCTTGGTGAAGGCATTAGCGAGTGACATCACATTGCATTATTTTTTGTTAGAACTAAACTATCAGCTCATGAGCTTACCTGAATAGGGTCTGTTTTGTAAACTCTTTCAGAATGTTTGCTCGGATCTGGGACATGATTCCACAATGGTTGTTTTTCCTGTGAATATCATGATGTAGCCATCTATGCTATGCTGGTACTTGGTTTGTTATGTTTCTTCTTGGGGCTGGTCTACTATTCCATTTGCAATAGAACTATTCCCTTGGTTCTGACCATCACCCCACTAACAGATGATTCCTTTTGATAGTAACATGATCTTTTTCATTTCTAATGTTGATTATAGTCCGGCAATTGCTTGATAAATACTGCTAGTTTAAGAAATTCCTGGTATATCTACGGATCCCTAAGAAGCAGTTTGAGGATTGTGTAGCCTGACAGTGATTTTCTCTCTTCCTCTGGCTTCTCTCTGTTCCCATCTAATATTTTCCCTTCTCAAAACTTATGTACTATTTCTTTAACCTGCTCAAATTTTGTTCTATGGCGACACTCATAAATTTGATGTGCATGATGTAGGAGTTCAAGGTGGCTCTGAGAGAAGACACCATAGACTATTCCATATACTCTGCTAGTATCAAGAAGAAGCGGCCCACTCCAAGAAGCTCAAAAGGTGGAAAAGCTGCTAACCAGAGAAGAACCAACCAAGATGACGATGAAGATGATGATGAAGACTGGACAGGCGGACCACGCATGCTTGATTTCGGTAACCAAAGGAGTAACGGCATTAGGATAACCAGACAACGGGTGCAGGTGTAGCCATTGACAGTGGACTGTAGCTTTGATTTTTGTACATCATATTAATTTGGCGGTTGAGGAGAGGATATCAGTAAATAGCAATTAACAAGGCTTGGTCTCGTTACAAACTGGAGGTGATTCCAGATTCTGGCGCGTGCCCCCTTTTTGTAATTCCTTATAATTTTTGTTGCTTTGTTTTTATTTTTTCCTCTCCAGTCTGGGCTATTATAGGGCTGTAGATATGTGCTCCAGCTACAAAGGAGTAAAAATTTCAATTTTTTCACAGCACCAAGTCTTGGTGCCAAATCATTGACAAGCCATTTGGTTGGTTCAGTGTAAATTGTATCTCGCCCTTTTAGTGAAATGTTGAAAGGGCTTTCCCCATTGTGTTACTTGTTCGTTACTCGGATTTTTAATTAAATTTGCTTATCAAGAATATAGAGGCTCAATAAAAGCATGATGGATGTTTATTATATGCACGACTGTCAATAATATTATTAATAAGCCTGCGGAAAAAGGTACAAGGATCGATTGTGATATTATTTCATGTCTCTTAAGAGATATAGTAGCAGCCGATAATCAGTATCCAAGAGCAGCTAACCAAGTGAAGTTTAAATATTTAATTATGGTTAATAATTAAACGTAAATTTATGCGCATATATTTTATATGTTTGAGTTGGACATGTTTAAGTTAGAGTATTTATTTATCGTTTAGAGTAATTTAAATGGATTCATATAGCAGATTTAAGGGCTCAACAATTTGTAAAACAGAATTAGTTTTTTTTATTGATCAAACCGACCAAATTTTATCAGTAACTTCTTTAAAAACATTTAAAAATTTAAATAAATTTAATCAATTTTATAAAAATTAAAAAAATAAAATAAAATAACTGTCTAATATATAAAATTTTTGTCATGCGGAATCCTGAGAAAGAATTCATTGTAAATATTCTTTTTTTTTTTTTACAAGAGACTATTTTCAGGATTTAAAAATATGACCTCTAGATCATAAAACAGTAATTTTACCGTTATACCGAGACTTCCCTTAAATTTTTTCTTTAAATAAACTTAACAAAACTTTTGATTTAATTCGATTTAATTGATTCTTTCTATTCTTTTCTC
>JBAMHZ010438669.1:0-10276 GCA_037177395.1 Alpinia galanga | reverse complement strand
GACTTTCCACCATGACACATATGGTCAAACCATATTGTCAACACAAGATGTCAAATATGTTATCAAACATCAAAAGTTAACTCGAGTATGATCAATCATGACCTAGGCCGATTACACTAACACTTTTAGGTTTTACATTATAAATCCAAAACCCCTCTCCATTTACAAAAATGATAATTCTAAGATTATTATTCCCATTATATCTCTTATGAGAAACAACATAAGTCTTTCCTATGCTGTATTAGTATAGAGGAGTTCAATAAATTAAATTTGAAATCATGGTATGACAGTGCATTAATTAAACTCTCCCTTTACATTTTCACTAAGAAACTTTCTCTTTAAATGCTTGTAAAAATATATCAGAAAGCTAAAAGTAAATAAATACCTAGGGTTGAGCTTAATGGTTAAAACAATTCTATTTAGCAAAAAACAATTTTAACAGTCGACTAATATAGGCCATCAAAGAACTATTCTCACAACCTTCTTAACTAAAAGGCTCTCTCCTGAACTTAGCCTGTTTGGTTACCTATGATTTACTTTGCTTAGTGTATGATGTTCGTTTCGGTGATTTTCACCGAGGAGGATGCAAACATGATATTAGATCATCGAAGCTAGTGTTCAACACTATCTCTGTAAAATGATATTGCTCCATTATAGGTGCTTACGGATAGTAGCAATTCATTTCCCAAGATACAACGACGACGTCTTGAAATAGTAGCACTTCAAATTCCAAGACCGAGAACTTTCTCGCAGGCTTTTTGGACTCTCGATACAGAAGATGGGATGTTTGCTAGAAGATTGGATTGAATAGATTGATTAAATTCTAGCATCTAGGGGATCCTATTTATACAAGGTGAAGAGGTGAGGTATCCTTTGGTGAGTGGCTATGACCTTTGATCAGAATTTATCTGGGTTGTTCGATCTGGAGGGTTGTAACCCTTCATATAGCCCTTTGATCTCAGTCGCTAGATATGGATGCAGTGATCCATTTGATACGACGCTCCAGATCAACCTTCATCACCAACAGTCCGATTGCAAAGAATTACGATCAACGTTCCAGATCGCGTCACTTGCGATTCATCATCCCTCTTTGATCCAACGGTGGTCATCTACTCACCTAGTCAGTATTTCAATCACCTCTCTCTGTCCTAACCGAGTGCCACACAGGCACGACACATCACCCGTGTGCCACGTATGCACTACCACGTCATCTGGAGCATAAATTTAAGCTCCTCAGTGTGCCAACAAAGTGCCCATTACACGCATGTGCACGTGCACGCATGTGCACGTGCACGCATGTGCACGTGGCAGGTGGCGGGCTCGTAGGTGTGAGCACCTACTTGCCCGATAGAGAGCATCTGTGCTTTTTATATTAACTTCATTAACACAGCAACACATATAAGGAAGCAAATGTTCTTTGGAATTTCCGATGTGGGACTATTCCCCATCTTCTTCCTTTTATAACATTAATGTTATTTTGGGCTGACTTTAAACAATTAATTTCTCATTCACCCGTAATTGATTTTGAGCAAATTAATAGTCTAGATTCATTTACGCGAAATATAGATTTAGATTTTGAAGTCAATTCAGACTTTCATCGATTGATGACACCTCAATTTTTCCTTCAAAACTATATTGATCTTTTAAGACCCAATATCCAACAGCTTGCTCATTCCCATCACTTGTTTCGACTATAGTATAGCCGTTCTCCACAAGGTTCCATACATCAAAAAAATCCTAATAGAGCCTCCATTTGTATACTCCACGTTCTGTAGTTGTCTTTGGTTAACTTTGGCACTTGGAGGGAGCTCGATGAAGCCATTGATATATATGGCTCTAATACCAATTTTGTTAGAATTTTGATGGATTTGGGATAAAAAAAAATTTAAATATGTAGAAGAGAATGAGAGAGAGACTTTTTAGACGGAATATATTTTGTCTTTCTATTTATACACTTAGGTTCATACTTCTACATCCTTCTACATAATACATCACAAGACAATTCAAATTATACTCTAATGACTTTTGTCATAAAGAATTTCATTGAACTTAGTAAGTTAATTGAACTTTGATTAGTTGATGAAAGGTCACATGAAGTCAATTTGAATTAAGTTGTCTACTTTCCTTGCATTGTTGAAGAAGTCAATTTGATTTTGAAAGAAGTTTACATGCCAACAGGCACAACCTATTTAGATGAGCTAGTAAGCTAAGAATTAGTGCAAACTTGGTGTACAATAATGGAGCAACACTTAATACTCTAGATAATTAGTACTGTTTGATAAGATAAAATTGCCACATCCATTTATATACTCAAACGTAACCTTTGATCCAATAATTGGATTAGAGACTGAAGTGTGAAATCCAACAAAGTTGCCGTGTGTTTTATGGACATCCGACTCTAAACTTGTCAAAAACTGCAGCGCACTGTCTGTTGACTTAAGAGCCTATACGTGTTTGTCAGTTTGTTATATATATCTGTTAGTCAATCGTCTCTTGACTTGGCATTGATGTAGGTGATGAACGCATGATCAAGTCCACATACTAATTGAGACAACAGACGCAGTTTCTTCATCTGTCACATCTAATGGATCAACAAATTCTCCAAAAATCTTGGAATTTTCACTCCATCCTAAATCCCACCGCATGTATGATTGTTTCTCCTATTTCCTGTTTGCCCTCTTATCATTAAAGAACAGCTGTTGCCCGTGTACCTCTTTAATTTCTTTCTGAACCATTTTCTATTTTGATCATCAGTACAAAGAGTAAATCACACTTGGAAAAGTCATTTAAAATCTCATACCGACAGACCATCGAACTCAATACCACTAAACAATAATGTTTAAAATTTCGAACCATCGTAATTTCGGTTAGAAGTTGAACGAGAAAAGAGATGAAGTAGAAGAAGAAGGCATTATCTCTATTGAGTGGTATGAATTTTAATAATTTATCCATGTTTCAACCATTTTGCTTCCACATGTTTTAAAATCATATTTGAGCCAGACAATTTTTTCTTTTTATGTTTGGTCTCCTTTCGTCTTCAACTCTAATTCATTATTAAGATCATCGAAAGAATACTATTCTAGTCAAATATTAAAAATCTAGCACGGTTCAACATTATAAACCTTGCTTGAGCAGCATAAATTTCAACAGTTATCAACATGTTAATGTTGAATTACAGGAGAATCTATAAAGATCTTGTGTTAATCTGTTAAAAGGTGGAGGGTACTTTTTTCACAGGTTAGTCTCTCCAATTCCCTCCTTCATACGACATTAGGAAGCTTTGGATGCAGGTGGCATGTGTATAAAGGAGGTGATCAAGAACTTTGTTGGCATCGAAGTATGGCTTTCCATTATTTGTTTTCCTTCCTCATCTCCCACTTCTTTTTCAAGATCCAGGTACTATTAATACCTCCTTAACTCCTCTTCTAGCTCCTTCCTTGAATCTATCAGACACGACTGGTTATACTTAATATCTCTCTGTCTTAGGTTCCTTCTTCTCTTCTTGATTGTGCATTTAGTGCACTGTAAAATATCTTCTTGGCTTATCTGATTCTTAAAGTCTTTTAATATTGGCATGAGGTTTTTTTGTATTTGAATTATTCAGATTTCTGAGTAGTATTACTATATTACATAAGGAAATCGTTGTCAAGCATGGCAGAAAAATTTTAGGCCAATTTAGTACACAAAACTGTTTGAAAAGAAAATTAGCAGTCCTTTATGTCTTCTCTGAGCAACTCATTGCTGAGTATCTCGACACTCGAGTGGTCTTCTTTTTGGAAGGGATGCTCATTTATCTACTCGCTGAGTTATAAGTTCCATTCTTGAAGTGTCTCGAGATAGGGATTCAGAAAATGGCACCACAAACTCTGAGCCTCAGAGCATCATCTGAGGCTGTGCCAGTCGCTGACGGCCCAGGTTTGTAGTCTAGAAGGCCAAGAGCTTTGGGAAGAAGTAACACTGATTGTCCTCCTCCGGTTAATGGCATTAATGATTGACCTCCTTCAGTTAATACCTTTTCTCTTTCTTGGATTGTAGGAACTGATCTAGAGACTGGACAAACTGGGGAAAGGATGATGGCAGGGCCAACTTATCCAATATATCTGAAGGTAATGCTGAAACACTTTCTAGAGATCCAAGACGACAATAATACATCAATTGTGCAGATATGGTCCCAACTTTATGTTGTTTTTTGTATTTATTTTGCAGTTTACTGATGTTAGATACAAGGTACTTGTGAAAGGAATAGCAACTAGCACTGAGAAAGATATTCTCAAAGGAATTACAGGTTCAGCTATGCCTGGAGAACTCTTGGCCATAATGGGGCCTTCAGGCAGTGGGAAAACTACTCTTCTCAGCCTCCTTGGTGGAAGAACTACTGCTAATATCATTCAAGGATCTATCACATATAATGATGAACCATATTCCAAGTCCCTAAAGGGCAGGTAAACAGCTAACAGCATGCTCTCTTTTGCTTTCTTCTCTTCTCACAGTAAAAACACACAAGGGGGATCAAAATAGTTTCTTGTATTGATACTTGTTTTCATCAAATCAAGAATATCATTGGATCACTCAATTTTCAGGATTGGGTTTGTTACCCAGGATGATGTTCTATTTGCACATCTCACTGTAAGAGAAACGTTAACCTATGCCGCTTTGCTTAGACTTCCGAGGACAATGAGTAGACTGCAGAAGGAAGAAAGGGCCATGAATGTTATCACTGAGCTGGGGCTTCAGAGGTAACCTTTGTCTTCCTAGCTAATTATAATTCAAAAGGCCTTTCCAAGCACTCAAAAACAATTATGACCTAAGTGTCCAATGTATCGTTTTGTACTTGTACATATGATTGATAGCAATGAACAGGTGCCAAGATACTATCGTTGGCGGATCCTTTATTAGAGGAATTTCAGGTGGTGAGAGGAAAAGAGTGTGCATTGGGAATGAGATTCTTGTTAATCCATCCTTGCTGTTCCTTGATGAGCCTACATCTGGTCTTGATTCAACAACAGCCCTTAGAATTGTACAAGTATTAGCTGAGATAGCTGAGGTAATAATTTTTGTAGTTTTGATCTCCCTTTTCAACATTCGTTTCACTGATGCATCTGAGCCTGCCATGGACATGCTGCAGTCCGGCAAAACCGTAGTGACGACGATTCATCAACCATCTAGTAGACTCTTTCACAGATTTGACAAGCTGATTCTGCTTGGAAGGAGTAGTTTACTCTACTTTGGGAGGGCATCAAAAGCCATGTCTTACTTCTCATCTACTGGATTCTCTCCTCTGGTAGCGATGAACCCAGCAGAGTTCCTAGTAGATCTCGCTAATGGCAACACCAATGATGTCACAGTGCCCACAGGATTGGAGGACAAACTGCAATCTAAAGAATCAGAAAGGCACACAGCAAGTGGCAAGCTATCTGCAGAAGATGTGCATGAGGTAGACACTTGATTTTTCATCCATATGTACAACCAATAAAGCTAACCTGGACTAACTACTGCATCAAATAATTAATGAAACAGTACCTGGTGGAGGCTTATGAGACAAGATTTGCCGAGAAGAAGAAGAAGAAGATTCTAAACGAAGACTTGAAGGCCACAGGTTTTTCTCCGGAAAGAGATTGGGGAGCCAACTGGTGGCAGCAGTACTCCATTCTCTTCCGGAGAGGTTTGAAAGAGAGAAGGCACGATTATTTGAGTTGGATGAGGATCACTCAAGTTCTTGCCATTGCAGTGATTCTTGGATTACTCTGGTGGCAGTCAAATACTACAACCCTGAGCGATATAGAAGATCAGGTTGAAAGAAAAGAAAAGAAAAAAAAAACTTTCTTTCCAATTATCAAGCGAAAAATGGCAGTTGACCGTGATATCAATTGAAATGTTACAGGCAGGCTTGCTGTTCTTCATCTCTGTCTTCTGGGGCTTCTTCCCCGTATTCACAGCAGTCTTCACATTCCCGCAAGAAAGAGAAATGCTGAACAAAGAAAGAGCAGTCGACATGTACAGGCTAAGCGCATACTTCTTAGCGAGGACGACAAGCGATCTTCCGCTCGACCTCTTACTGCCTATAATATTTCTTCTAATTGTCTATTTCATGGCGGGGCTAACGCTCAGCGTTGCCCGTTTCTTTCTCAGCATGCTCGTGGTGTTTCTCACCGTCATTGCTGCTCAGGTATTCTTTACTATAAAATGCTAATCTACTCCAGCTATCTGACAATTGATCTGAAAGCTGACCAAACTGGCAGGGACTAGGGTTGGCCATTGGCGCTTCAATAGTGAACATCAAGAAAGCAACAACTCTAGCTTCAGTAACAGTGATGGCCTTTATGCTGTCTGGGGGATTCTTCGTAAAGGCAAGTAGTTTCGCTCGACAACAGGGATTTGATCATCACACTGAATGTTCTCCCCCAATGTTGAAATCCTTTTGCAGAGAGTTCCTGCATTCATTTCATGGCTCCGTTTCCTGTCGTTTAACTATCACTCTTACAGACTACTGCTAAAGGTTCAATATGATCATCTACCTCCCTCCTCAGATGCTCCTGAACTCGACGATGGCCTTAAGGAAGTTGCAGTAATGATCGCCATGGCGTTTGCTTATAGGTTCTTGGCATATATTTCATTGAGAAGAACGACGATGCTCAAGTGAAATAGATAAGAGTAATCAATCGAGACAGGTTCAATGAGTTTTTTTTTTCCGTTTGTTTTTCCAGAGCATCTTATACGCGAAAATCACGGTATGAGGAGATTGATAGGATTATCAATTGTGTGGCGAGCAAAATTGTTTATAGTTTGTTTAAATGTTCTATCAAAAGTATTATAAGTAACCAAGTATTAAGATCATCCTTTGATAATTAATTCGAGAATATTTACAGTAGAATACTCAGATAAGATCATCCTTTGCTTGTTCTTTAATGTAAAAAAACAAACAAACTTGAATATTGACATTATCGCCGCAGCATTGAATCAGAAGGGAATGAATATAAAACCCATCAATAGCTAACTGAAACTATAGTTCGCCTGATCAGATACATCTGAGCTATTTCTTATGTTTTAGGAGATTAATCTGTTTGAAGCAACCTGAACTTTCCTTTGAGCACGAGAGGACTGGAATACTTTTAGCACAAAATCTTTTTTCTGATATTTTTACATAGCAAAGGAACAACCAAATTCACAACCAGATCTGCAAAAGCTCTGAATAGCGAAGGAAAAAAAAGGAAAGAAAGAGAGAAAATGTATAAGCTGCAGATTATCGTATCAAGGCTTCTTGTTCTGGGTGTAGATGTAGTCTGTGTGTGCCACCAGAGTTCTCCTCATCAGGCACTCTTCCTCTCCTTCTTCTCCCCCACACTCTTCGTCCATTGCCTGTTCCTCAAAATTAAGATCGAAACCGCCTTAGTAAAAAAAAAAAAAAAAAAACCAAGGGAGAGAAATTCCTCATAAAAGTGTACAGCACAAACTTTCAGACACACCTCCGGTTGCAGTTGTCCGCCATTACTGCTTGGATCTGCTGGCTCAGGCCTTGCTGCTCGGCTAAGGGTTCCATTAAGCAAGAGAAGGGCCACAACGAACAGACCTGCTAACTTTGACATCATTTCTCGGCCTCGAAGCTGCTCGATGAGTCCGGAAAGCAGGCGGAAGTGGCAGGATTAAATAGAGCAACTTGTGGCCGCAGCTGATAAATTCTTATGCCCCCTATAATTTAATTATTCTTTGAAAACGTCCCTAGTACTTTTTATGGTCGACATCAAAACTTTCTACATAAAAAAATTGCGAGGAGCTTTTTTATAAATTAGTAATTTAGTAGAGTAAAATGAAAATTAGTCTTGGATTGAATCAATGTGTTCAGTGTTTTCCATGAGTTCCCTCTCGTGATGTCTGTCAGGCCAACGATTCGCGTTGACTTTTTTAGATTAGGATTACGCGCTGTGGTTGGATTTGCAGCGGCGCGAGCAGCCGAAGTTGTTCAGATTTGGTCAAAATCTAGTATTTAAAGAAGAAGTTTCCAAATTAAAGGGGCCCTTTTCGTTCCTCCACCTAAAAAAAAAAATACAAGTAAGGTGGGATATTTGTTCTGGTGTTTTAGATAGCTAGTTGACCAGCTTTATATTTTGACCATGTGTTTCTAGATTTTCAGTATTTTCTTTCATGGTTCTATAGATTTGGTTGAATTGTAGAAATTGAAGAAGTTGTTTGTTTATACAGATGGAAGGAAGGTTAGAAATATGGAAGAGATTATCAAGATCTAAGAATCAAATATCTAATTAGTTTTTTATTTCCTTCTGTTTCTTTAGAAAAGGATAACTATTTATTTTATTTTTTTTAGAAAAAGTTTAGTTCTAGAATTCAAAATATTAATAAAAAATTTTAAGACTCCTTGCCAACTAAATTAGCTGACTATCCTTTCCTTAGGTTATAGAGATAGATAGGAAACAAAGAGGGGAATATAAAGGATTTTATTTTCTATCCTATCTTCAGCTTGCTTATAGTGGAAGTAAGAATGACAATGCAATTAGAGAGATCAATATTTTGGGTCATCGATCGATCTCCTTTTTTACACTTGCCATATGAGTCATGATTTACTCTCTCCTATCTCCTCTATTTAAAACGAGGAGATCACTTTTGCTATAACCAACCTCACACCACACTAATATAAACCTGACTTCGGGTCAAATCTAAATTAGATTGGCTTGGATCCATAACTAAGTTAATAGATCGGTTACCCTTTTGATCTAATTATATGTATAGGATAGAATCGTAATCGGTGTGTCATTCAATGGACTAGTTAAGGTTCAAATTCTAAATTAATGTGAATCAATGGTTCGAATCGGTTCGAACCATTGGTTCATATATTTTTTTTGGTCGTTAGAATTGATTTTGACCATTGAGTATAAAAAATATTTTTTTAATGGTAGAGATTATTTATCCTTTTTAAATCAATATAATGATTGTTTTTTAAAATCTATATATAATATACTTATTTTATCATTTTTATTTTATTTATTTTATGTTTTTTCTTTGAATTTTAAAATCTCAATCATTTTCACCTTCAATTCTTTGATTCTAATAAAAAAAAGTTTATTTTGTTCTAGAGAAGGCAATACAATAATAATTATGGATGTGAATTTCAATGAAGTTCGATTCACATTTACAGGTGATGAATTAGAGTGACTTTTTACAAAGAAAATTATTAAAACTTCTCAGGTTTAAGAAACTCAATTTTTAAATTTATTTATTTATATTAAATATTTTTAAAAAGTCATTCTTGATAAATACTTATAAAATGTAAGTATTACAAAGTCTTCTATAAATTTCAATCGACAATTATAAGTCATTGAAATGATATATCAAAAATGAAGCATTCAATGGAAATTTAAAGTCAAATTTTTTCAAGCATAAGATTTTTGTCATCCACTAAAGATATATATTTAAATTTATTTAAATATTCTAATATTAAATTAAAAAAATCATTACTTAGATTCATTTTAGTTTTGAGTCTAAATATATTTTTGAAGATTAAAAAAAACTTAAATATACTTTTGAAGATTAAAAAAAAAAACTTAACCCATCTACTTAAATGTATTTCACAATTGCTGAGATAATTAAAAAATTAATAAGATTGAAAAAAATTAATTGAAGAATTTAGTAAATTAAATAATTAAGTGTTTTTATGTTAAAATATTTAGAATGATCATTGGTAATACATATAATAGATCATTAAATTAATAACTCTTAGATAATTCAAAAATATTTATTAGCATATTAAATTTTTAGCTCACATCATCTCTCAATTATTATATTTTTTTTAAATATAAATTAATTAATAAAATATTTTCAATATTATTTGGTAATGTTAATTTTAATCCAGCAAATACTGATAAACTTAAATTTATTTATCAGTATATTATTGATGGTTATTTTCTATCGGAATCCGGTCAGACATTGGAGTTAGGCTCGATTGTGGCTGGATTTCAGTTACAATTTGGCTGAAATTTAATTTCGGCCCAAATGCGCTTGGATTCCTGCCGCAAGTAAGCCGGACTAAGATGCCAACCCGACTGTGGTTAGATTTCGGTTACAATTTGGCCAATTGTAGTCGAAATTCGATTGATTTCAGCTGTCAGTGGCCATAGGTATTGACAGCCGTGATTCAACCAGATTTCGACTATGATTCAGCTTGATTTTCAGTTGTGATTGAATGACACCGGTGTCCCTAAGGATTTAGTGTTGACTATAGTGTGAATGACAGCTCGACGACAACGAATTCCAACGAATTTAATGATCG
>JBAMHZ010438630.1:0-10278 GCA_037177395.1 Alpinia galanga | reverse complement strand
CTCGCTCTCCCCCATTAACGTCCTCACTCCCCTCTCCAACTCCTCCGCCTTCACGAAGTTGCCCTTCGCCCTCTCCGTCTTCAGCTGCAGCGCCACCCCCATGCCCTTCGTCATCACCACCGCGTTCGAATGCTGCTCCGCGTACAGAGGCCACCCCAGCAGGGGGACCCCGCACTCCAAGCTCTCCAGGCACGAGTTCCACCCGCAGTGCGTCACGAATCCCCCCACCGCCCGGTGAGCCAGTATATCCGCCTGCGGCGCCCAAGACGGCCACACCATCCCCCTACCCTTCGTCCGCTCCAGAAATCCCTCCGGCAGCACCTCCTCCAGCTTCGCGTCCTCCGGATTCGGTAGCCCGAACGCCTCCTCCTTCGACACCATCCGCAGCGTCCACAAGAATCGGCACCCGCTGCGCTCCAGCCCCGCCGCTATCTCCCCCACCTGCGCCGCGTTGAAGCAACCTCTGCTCCCGAAGCAGAGGAACACCACCGAGCTTGCCGGATGCCCGTCGAGCCACGCCACGCACTCGTGCTGCCGATATTTCTCACCGTCCTCGCGCACGATCAGCGGGCCGACGGGGTACACCGGCGGGGTCCGACGGCCGGGCGCGCAGAGACCCTCTTCCATTGCCCGCAGCGTCGCCGGCTCAAGATCCGTGAAGGTGTTGATCACGATGCCTTTAAGCTCTGAGTAGCGCCGGCTATGGTGGAGGAAGCAAGTGTACCGCCCGCTCTTCTTCCTCATGAAGGGCGACGGCATCCAGATCGGCGGGATGGGGCACACGCCCGGAACCCTCACTTCTTCTTCCATCTCCTCGAACTCCACGGGGAACTTCTCCTCGAGGGTTGGAAGATAGAGCATAAGAGCGAGAGAGGCGGCATTGGAGGTGTAGTATACATAGCAAGGGACACCGAACTCGGCGGCTACGTCGATCGCACCGGTGGCGAAGAAGTCGACGATTAAAGCGGCCAAAGGGACGTCGCAGGAGCGCAAGTGATCATGGAGGGCGGATTTGATTTGGTGGGTTTGCTCCTCCATGAAGGCGGAGATGAAATCCTCTATTCCCTCGAAGTCCTTGGGCAGATCGGTGGGCTGGAGATGCCAGCAGTCGATGTCGAGGCCGGAGGCGGCGACGGTGGCGACGGCGACGTTGGCGATGCAGTCTTCGACGGGCAAGGCAGGGATAGGGGCGATGAAGATGGAGACGGAGAAGTGGTAGCGGTGGAGGAGTTTGGCCAACTCGAGCATGGACATGATGTGGCCGGGGACGGGGATCGGGAAGAGCACCACCTTGCCTTTCGCCATTTTCTCTGTAGAGCGCAGATTGCAGCTCAGGATCTCCCCGCTTTAAAATATCACCGAGGAGGTGGGACAGATTTATTATTATTATTATTTTAAATTTATTAGACAAAAATTTCTAATTAATATTTTTTTCTCTAAAATTTAGTTTAATAAAATTTTAATTATCCTTCGATATTTCTTCATTTTATCTAATGTAAATAAAATGCTTTTAGTATCTCTTCCCACAGTATAATGAAATCTAAATTATAAAATATAAATAAATCTTGTAATTTAAATTATAGGATAAAATTTATATAATCTGATTATATTAAACGCCAATAATCAAGGATCGTGGCCGCCCGTCCACCAGTCGTTAGTCGCCCATAGGCCGTTAGTTACATGTCGATTGCCCGACAGTGGGCGACGAAGGGGTAATGGCAGGCGGTGCTCGACGACGAGCAGTTGCAGCCGACGGCGGTAGTAACGATCGATGGTGGCGATGGTAGGTAGCCAACGATGCGACGAGCGACGGGGGCGACGGTGAGCGATAGGCGACAGCAAACGATAATAGCTGACTGTTCTGAGTTATCCTGTGGGCCCTCTAAATGTATAATTTGGTGGGTCCCCTGGATTAATCCATTTACTTCTTTTTATTATGTTTCGAGCATTTAAATTCATGAATACTTTTTTTTTGTATATATCAAAGATCATTAGTAATGCTTAAAATATTAATAAATTTTAGAAGAAAAAAAATTATTAATGAATTTAAACCGATAAGACTCATTCTAATTGTGCAAAAGATTAAGATCTATTAATCTGGTGGCTTTTATCAGTCCACTTTTTTATTATCGTAAGAGAAGTAAATCATGATAAACTTTTAACCCTTAAGACTAGTAACCATCACATGGAAAGACAATACTACGAAAGATTAATTTATTATCCATTATGTAATATCTGCATACGTTAGCCATTATGTCTTTCATGTGAGACTATAAGACTCACTCTAAACATATATTGTAAAATGATAAATTTAAAATATTAAACTATTACATCATCAATGTTGATCTAAATGAGCTTTTATGAAATTAAATTGATTATTCAGGACCAATTAGATATCTGATTAAATTTAAATTTGATATATTTTATGTTTATTCTAATAAATCTAAGATTTTTTTTATGATCCAAATTTAACATAATGAATCATAAACTCCTTTATTTTCTTGTATAAAAAAAATTGCGGCAACCAAGTTTGTCAAAGAACTTTCCTAACTCTCAAACAATATGAAACTCGCAGCAATGCAGAAAAAATATATATATTACAATAACTACAAAAAACTCGACCAAGTTCAAGGGGGAAATGGCCTTCAAAGTTCATTTTTGGTCCAACAGTAAGGATTTGGACTGAAGAAATTTTAGAGCTTTTCTAAACTCCAGAGAGGTTACTGGAAAGTTCTCCCACAGCAGGTTTGAAGCTTGGTGGAAGAACAGCATGCGGAGCCACAGAGAGCAAAACTAAACTGAAAAACATAAATTGTTCGCTACTTCACAAATTTGTTTCAATATTATTTTCTGCAGGAATACAATTGGAAAAGAAGTAGATGACAAATATTCAGTTGCAATAGCTGTGAGTGTTGTTTTGGTAGTAAGTATAAGACAATCATAGTAGTTTCTTATTGGATTTTCAGCATCAATGAGAAACTACCTTCTCGATCAAATATACCTTGACAATATTTGCTAATTGTGGATGCATAGTTGTATAATTTGGATTACAGGGGGTGTAATAAAGCCGATCAATTCAGAAATTTTGTGATTGACCCCTCATCTCCAACTCATTAATAAGTTAGCTCATGAGTCAACACATAACAGCTAAGTTAACCTGAAAGATTTGATAGTTGATGTACTAACTTTACCAGAACAATTAAGTCAAAGTTGCCTAATTCTTTTGCTTTTCACAGTACTACAGCCCAATCTGCATCCTGGTCTATCTCATTATTTGACTGTTACTTTTTTTCCCCCTTAAATAATGGTACAAAACCCAAGATGAGATGGTTTCTTACATTGATATTAAGACTTTCAGAGTTGAGAGGCAACCTGATGCATGACATGCAGCATTTAATCAAAGTGATAGATCAAGTCTTTGGGTGGTTATCCATACACTGCAGGTAGAATGACTCAATAACAGGTAAGTGATAAGCATTTCCATAATTCAATGTCAACTTCTAGACACTGAAGTAATATAAGCAACATCACATGATTAAAAAACAACCAACTTATACAATTGATGATCCTGTTTTATTTCTCCACTTTTCCTAACATGCTGATCCCACAAGTTTAAATCATTACTTTGTATGCTTAGTGTATGATAGAACAGTAATGAAACTAAAATTGCATCAACCTAAGATAAATCATTGAAAATACTAAACAGGTTATGGGTCTGAATTGTGGTATTATTTTATTTATCTTTTGGCCTAAAATACATTTCTACTATTACTCTTTCTAATATGCTTACTCTATTTTGTGTGCCTTTAACTGATCAAGTTGTTATAGTCCATATGAAGGACCACCAGATCCCTTGTTTTTTATACAACTTTCTCCATTTTAATCTTTTTCTCTTCTGAGAACGCAATCATGTGAGAACACCAACTGTGCATTTTGTGTTGCATCAGATGTGAGAACACTGACATGAATATGTGTATAGCTCCGGGCTTCTCTTTGCTGCAATTTCATGTCAGAAGGTTTCAAAAAGAAAAAGTTTCAAACTGAGTTAGCTAATCGAATTACAAAGTGCAACTCATGGCTTCTAGGAAATGTTTAATTATGTGAGTCAGCCATATTGGAACAATCTTCTGAAACCTAAATCTTTCCTTGTCGAAAAAGTTCAATCATCTCTTGAAAAAACCAAATGTTATATTATTTATAGAATGGAAAAACATGATCAAAGCCACATCATTGAATCTCATTTAAATATAAAAAATAGATGTGTGTAGGTTGACTGGTATTTATGGACAATCAATCAGTAACATGCTAGCATGCCTTTGTTGTTCCAACTAGTGTTAGATCTAACTCAGCTCACAGAATGTTGGTGGCACACATTGACATTTACAACTAAATCCCGATCTTGAATACCATTTTAAGAGAACAGGGCACACCTACAGCTTAAAAAGAGATAAGATGTGGCTTCACATGGGACTGTAAAATAACCATTCAATGCTCATCTATCAATGTCCAACCTGAATAATTTTTCAAATGTACAACAACAAATTTGTGGATCTTGATCATTTGAGGGATGCTATATGAATCCTATTGCCATTGAGATCTATGTAAAGCTGCATCTCGAGCAATACTCATGTTATTTAGTCCATTCTCATTTTTAATTGTGTTAAACAGAGATTACATTTTTGTTCCCTGACCCTTTGCATCTTCAACCTGTTATTCAACTTGTCTAACTATGAAGTTCACCGTATTCAAAATCTCTAACTAGAAATATTTTTCAAGATATACATATATTTACATGGAAAACAAAGCAAAAAAAACAATCTTGTGGAGCTTTTCCCCAACTCCTGAGCATTTTGAGTACCTTTACTATGGAAGATGTTTTTTTCGACAGCCTAATTTTCTAAATGTGACTAAATTAGGCATTCTGAAACTTGGGAATACAATGCTAGCAAGAAGAATTATAAAGCCACTCTAACAAACAAATAATCTATCAGAATAATAAATATGTATTTTTCAAAGAAGTAGATATACTGGTATTAATTTAATAATTCATACATGACTGTTTCAAATATACCAATATATATTTAAATATTTCCCAACTACTAAGAAGTATTACAAAGACTCAATGGGCCTATCCATACCTTTCAGGGTGATATGTTCCTCTTACATAACAAGCAAAGAGAATTCATTTACCATGAATTTAGAAAGTTGAAATATCTGCATATGTTTGCCTATTGTTAGCATAATAACCACGTACATAATCTTCAATTTCTTTGCCTGTGATATCTGAGTCTGAATTGCCAAGCCTGTAACTCAATGAACCAGTAGCATCAAGGTCTGACAAAGATGATTGCCAAGTGGGGTCTCCATAAAATGAATTATCACCATATAAATCTTCATAGCTTGCTTCATATCCAGAACTTGAAGTGGTAACATTTGTGTTGGCAACAGGAGGAGAGACACTTCTTTCAAAACTCCTTCCACCTAAGAGGCCTGAGTGGCTTCCCCCAAATTGAGATGAAATAGGAAAAGAGCTTTCCCAATTCAAGCTAATATTTCTAAAACTACCAGGATTCTCACTCTCGGATGCCATGGAGGCAGTTGCAGCCGCACAATTCATAGTATAATTGAGTCCAATGTTTCCCAACACATTTCGAGGCATCAAATTAACAAGCGTGCTAGTATTTTGGTTAATATTACTATATGGAATTGGACTGTTAGACCTACTTGAATTCCTACTGTAATAGGAGTTCAACTCCTGTCCATACTTAAGAATGCTATTGTGGTTTGCATTCTCTAAAATACTCGAGCTCAAAGTTGGATTATAATCAATTCCTACTCTAACACCAGGGCCAAGGGGAGTGTGCCTGTTCCTCCAACTAGACAATGCTCCTAATTTAACATCCATCTTCATACCATATCCGCTGATTGAGCTTGGATTATATCCCTGTGTATATCCACTAAGAAAACTATTTCCTTCTTGTGTACACCCATTAAGAAAACTATTTCCTCGATTCACACTGTAGTTATATCCATGAGTCTGCAAACATGTGTTGGGACCAGGCAAAATTTCTTTTGGCACAGCTCTCTTGACCTCTACTTTCTTACCATTCAGATCATGGAAAGTATTGAGCAATACCTTGTCCACAGCATCCTTGGAGTCATATGTAATGAAGCCAAATCCCCTAGATCGCTGAGTATTATGGTCATACATCACCACTGCATCCGTGATTGTTCCAAACTGATCAAAATAGTTCTTAAAATCATTCTCTGTTGTTGTGGACGGCAGGCCTCCTACAAATATTTTCTTTGTGCGCCCAGGACTAAGAGATCCATAGATACTGTTGTTGATTCTATTAACCATTTGTTGATCGTCCCTAGCAACAGCTTTCTTCACATCCACCTGAGAGATTAGTCAGGAACCACCATTTTAGCCACAGCCTAAGCTCAAGAGACGATGGCAACAATCTTGAACGCATTAAATCAGTGGAAAGGATGCGAGTTACTGTTCGCCCGTTAATTGTGTGGTTTTCCATGATGACTCTTTCGGCAACGGCAGGATGAGTAAACACGACAAAACCGAAGCCGCGGGCGCGGCCCGTGTTCCGATCCTTCAAGATGACAGCCGCCGCCACCTCGCCGAACTGGTTGAAGTGCTCCCGGAGGTCATCCTCATTGGTGTCCCACGAGATGCCGCCGACGAAGAGCTTCCCCTGATCCATCTCCACTCCTTTCCTGCAAATCAACCACCGGACGAACCGTCGCCATCATCATCGACGCCATACCGGCAATCCCGAAAGTAGCCGAGAACCCGATCCAAAAAAAAACCGAAATTGAATCAGGTAACTCGCACCGAAAGGCATCGACCCAACAATCCGCGAAAAAGAAAAGAAAAAAAAATCAAAGCTTGTCCAACAAGTCTAACCCCGTAAATCAATCGGCAATCAACCATCGCCAAGTCCTCCACCACAAATCCGAGAACAAGGAAACAAAGCATCGACACAAATCAAAAAGTTACAAAAAAGCAAAAATTGACACCTACAGGATCGAGAGACAGCCCTTCGAATCAGAAACAAAACACTCGAGGGAATCGCAGTAGAATGAAGGAGAAATTCCCCACCGACCAACTTCAGACGCGGAAGCGATCCGAAGAACGATCGGCCAGAGGAGGGCGAAAGAGAAGACACCGCAAGGAAGCCTCTCCACCTCTCTTCCTCTCCCTCTTCTTCTTCGCCCTGTCTCTCTATTTTCTATTTAATAATTTAAATTTCACGATTTGAATTCTGAAAACTTCGTCACATATTCATCAGAAATATTTTTACGTATTGATATTTTAAAAAATTATTTATTTTATTAAATATTATAATAAATTTTAATTTACATTTGAAATTAGCATAAAACAAAGAGAGACAAATTACTTTCTGAATTTATTTTGACCGTTAATAGAAATTTTTTAGATTTCACGGTCGCAATATTGCACTGGAATCTCACGGTAATCATTCGATCGAACCCAAATCCAATCAGATTACAGTCAAATTTTGATCCAATCGCAATGGAATTCCATTGTAATCTCGCAATTGCTTTTGCGGGAGTAAAGACATGGTGAGAGGATGATGCAGGTGATCAAAATCTGATTGGATCACCGTCAAATTCGAATCAGATCTTAACTGAATTCTAGTCTAATCATAGTGAGATTCCATTGCGATGTCACGATCGCATTCATAGGAGTAAAAGACATGGCGAAAGGATGACACAGACAACCAACTAGGATTCAGAGATTAAGCTTTAGCATACATTCGATCTCGAGACATCGACGACGAGGTACAGGGTGATAAGGAAGATGTAAGATAGATGGGACTCTCGTGCACAGACACGCAAGGTAAATTACACCAGTATACACACACACAATATAGTGCTTATATTAACCCAGATGATGAGCACAGTCGTGTTAAGGCTGGAAAGGGCAAGAGGTCAATTCCTGAGTTTCATCGCCAGACTATCGATGACTCCGTATTTCTACACTGGCCACCTGACATTCTAATTTATCCTCTCCACACGTAGGGGCAGCGGTGGGGGGCCGCTAATGTGACGTTTCCACATTTAAATTCATTTCCCCACTAAGTAAACAAAAGAAAGGAGCCGTAAAGGGCACGGTGCAACTACAAAGGCGTTGAGGTATTTCACAAAAGAATATAGTTCGATTCTCTGCTGAGGTGCGGTTCGATGACGAATTTCTGAAAAATCCATGGAGGCAGAATTTGCCTAACGGATGAGTACGACTTCTGTGTTTGACAGTCTTTCAGGATGGCACGACTGTGGAGTCCGAACTGACTCGCTAAAGCTACGAGCGCTTCTTTGATTTACCCATATGATTAGTGGAGATCCGTTGACACTCTGACCTTTTCCGACTCAGCTATTAAAGGAGCATTTCTGAATAATCATGGAACAGGATTGACCATCCCTAGAGATTAGTCAAGCCAAAGATTCAAATAATACTCGGGTGCCAACAAAAAAAAAAAAAAAAACAGAGGAAAAATAATTCTTTTGTTTTCCGAAGTAAACAACGGAGAGTTTTTAATAGTGAAAATTTTTCCATGATTTTTATCTTCTTCCTAAGAAGTAAATAGATTGTCAAAGTAGCATTTTAAAATATAAATACGGTAAATATTACATTTAATAAATAATTATTTAATAATATTTTATGCATCGAAGAATATTTTAAGTGGGTTCGAGAATTAATACTTAATTATAAGTTTAATGTTGTCTTAAAACTAAGAGTTTGATTCATTTAATGAACAATATAAATTAGAATATTTATAATAAAGACTTTTAATTATTAGGAATTAAAAAGTAAAATGCAATTATTCAAATTATTATTCGTCGACAGATACTAGAGGATGATTTAGATGTCGAATTATTATTATGAAATATTTAATCGCTATTAAGAATTACAAAATCAAAATAGTTTTACTTCATTATTTCTATTAAATTCAGCATAAAATTTTAAATAAAAAATATCTATATTTTTAGTTTCGTCAATCTTTTTCTTCTAGTTGGAAACCCAATTATCTTCCTAAATTTTAGGATAAAAATTTAAAATATCAAACTAAATAAAGAATTGGTCTAAATTTTAAAATTTAAATTCATGTTTTTTAACATTAAATTTAGAATTGGGTGTGAGAACAATTCAGAATTATAAAATGTAATGTAATTTTAATATTGCTTTAGAATTAAATGTTGTTTATTTTAATCTTATAAGTTTTAAATGATATTTTTTTTAAAAAAAAGATATAAGCTCAAATAATAAATTAAAATAATAATAAGATCAAGATTTTTCTTTTTCGTCGGAAAAAAATATATGAAATCGTCACATTAATGATCCCTTTCATTTGTCACTATCGAAGAGAGAGATAAATTAAAAACTTCGACAATTCATTTGTCGTCAGAAGTTACCTTCCTAATGCCAAACTCAAGAATTGATACAAATGAATAAAAAAATATTTGATTCATATTTAAAATTATCAAATTCGAAATATGTTTGATAATTTTTTCAAGTCGAATTTGAGTTTATAATATTTTATTTGAGTATTCACAAGCTACTCGTTAGTCATTTGAATTGAGCTCGAATCAAATTCTATTTATTTTTACATAATTTTACATAATTCGAATCAAGCTCGAATTTACATGAATTTCATTTTGAGCTCAGCTCGAGCCAAAATCATTTGCATTTTCAAACTCTAAATCTAATTTGAATATCGCATATATTTGAAATTTGAATATCAATATTTAGGATTTAGGATTTAAGGTTTAGAGTTTAATAATCTTAGAGAATTTCATCACACTAAATAAATTAAATTTCAAAATTGATACACTCTTTGCACGTAATCCAATAAATTCTCGTAACATTGGCAATAACTCTGAAATCTCATTTTAAAGAACAATGAGTAACATCTAGCAATATATTATAACTATCCAAATAATGAGAATATCATAGATTCGACATAATCTATCTATGACTATTTTCTTATATTACTTAGTTCTTTTGACCATAACTTTTAGATTGATTTGTGATGCATGTATTGTGTCATCTTCTCATTAATCTATGTGTTTTTGAATCAATAAGTGGACTTAACCAAATAAATTCAATTTCTCATATTAATTTATTTGAACATGATCATGTATTTTAATAGTCTTACTTAATCAAAGGGTCCATAAACATCACAATTCCGTTTACATCACTTACCTCCTTCTGCATAAATTATTGCATATCCAATGAATGAC
>JBAMHZ010438620.1:0-10278 GCA_037177395.1 Alpinia galanga | reverse complement strand
TTATATTTTTACCTTTATTACCTTAAGACGTCTTGTTGTTACTCACTTCTATTTTTCATTTCCGTAGTTTTAGTTCCTTCGATATCGAACTCCTTTGCTTTGTCCTCAGAAAATCACATTCTTTGTATTTTTTTTCAACACTGGTCTAATAATCAAACAATGTTTATGCTTCTAAAAAAATTAGGGGATAAAGTAGAACGTTCTTCGTCCAATATGTTCCCCCGAAATTGAACGTTTGTTTTACGACCACGATTGACACCGGATAAGATAAGATTTCTTTTGCAATGATAGAGAAAATAAAAAAGTCTGAGGCTTTTGCGACTACTATCGTAAAATATCAAAATTTACTTCACTATCTATATTAATAAAATGGAAAGAGGTTGTTAAAAAATTCTTAGGTTCATATTTGAAACTTAAGGATCCTTATGGATGTTTCATCTGTTTTTTTAGTAAAAATTATGCTTTTGTAAGTTTTTCATTACTACTACTAATATTTTGAAAATCCAATACATTACCGTCTAATTCATATTTTAAACTATATTCTTTATAAATATCATATAAATTATTTCTAGTATTTTGTACTATAATAACAGGATTAAAAAAGAATAATTTTTTATTAGAATTAAAACATCATAATATATAATAAATATTTCATATAAAATATCTAACATTAATCTAGGGTATAAAGAAAATGCAACTAAATAAATATCAGGAATATAATAAAATATTTTTTATTATTAATACGCAAGAAGATAAAAATCATCGTTAATATATTCATTTAAAATTAAAGTTATATTACAAAAATTCATTATAATTAAGATTGTTCGGTTGCATTATTAAATAATTTTAAAATTTTATAAATATTATTATATATATTCCATTGATGTGAAAATAAATATATATTAAGATTATTAACTATTTGAGTAAAAAATTAATATAATAATTCTCTATATTGAAATGAATCTTGCAACATTGAATTCCAACGTATTCGTACATTATGAGAAAAAATTTTAAGTCTCATTCCACTAATTTTATAAAATTTATCTCATTGTTTCATTGTATTAGGATTTGACCAATTTTAAATAGTTTTATTTGATTTTCTAAAATTTTTAATCTATTCTAAACTCATAAATTTAAAACATGACATACACAGCCAGTATGAAAAAATACACTATATTGACAAATTAATTTAAATTCATATATACTTACGGTATTAGAACTAGAATTATCTAATGAAATTAAAAATATTTTATTAGTTAGTTTATATTCTTTTAAAATTAAATATAATAATTAAGAAATATAGACATTTTTGGATTGTCCAAAAGTTGTTGATCCAATGGGAATGAGTTTGACAATGATCGCTCCAAATACATTTCATCTGCATTTTTCTAAAGGGAAGAATGACTTTATCAAAATGTTTAATAAAAATTAATAATTTTAAAGGTAAAAGATCTCACACCTTGAAAGTTTTGATACTATTATTCTAGTTCATCATCAATAAATTGAACCTCCTTGGATTCGGAATCAACATTCGAAATGAAGACCTCCTTATCCTTCCGAGAATGAGATGAATAGCCATCTATTAAAATCGGAGTCGAAGAATCGAAGTCGATTGAAATTGAAGAATCGAAAACACTTGAAATTATGAAATTGAGATAGAAGAATAGAAAAAATGTGATAAAAATGATGAAATAAGCATCTTATATATGGAGTTTGGAGTATAATAGACATTAAATCGTAGCCATTGATAAATAAAAAAAATAGTCAAATGATCTAAATCATTGAAAAAAATATAAAAAACTCTTTGTAACCGATAGTTCCAGTGACTCTTTTTTTTTAAATAAATGTTGAATTGACCGTTTGAACCGCAGGTTCAGCAATTTGGGGCTTCTAGAACTGGCCCATTGATCTAATTACTAGTCCAGGTTGGGTCCAGGTTAGACCTGACCCTTGGTCGGGTCTACCTATTATAGCTTTTGAAATAAGTGTCCCTTTCGCCATGCATCCAAAGGATGATGCGTGGTGCTTAAGAGCATTTGTTATTAGTTAACACGAAGATTCGCGTGCACTTCTAATTTGTCTTGTTGATGTTTCTTAATACAAGGCCTACCACCATGCAGCCAAGAGATGACATGTGAAATCAGATGACATTTGTGATTAGCTCATACGGAGGCATGTGTTCACCTCTAATTTACCTTTATTAATGATTCTTCATCTAACTTTGTTCCTATTACTAGCTCTTGGAACTGAGTTCTTACCGCCACATGGAACCAAGCCAAAAGACATTTGTAAATAGTTCATAAAGAGGCTTGTGTGAGCCCCCGCGGGCATGTTGTGATGGTGATCAAGTGGTAGATTTATATCAATAAAGCAAAGATCAATTTTCGATGGACACATGCTCACGAAAAATAAAATCCTCCCACTTGAGTGGTCACACAGTGATTGGCTATAAGTTGACCTTGTAATTTATCTCCCTTCATACTAATGTGGAGCCGACATTGAGGGGTGCTCGGGGTGAGCATTCTCAAATTTGTTGGGATTGATGTTTCTTGATTTGACCTTGACTCCCATTATGCTAGGGGTACAAATGAATCAAATTGAATTGAATAAAATAAAAATATTGATATTCGAGTTTGAGCTAGAAAATTATGTGTGATATTCAAATTCAATTCAAAATTTAAAAAATACAAATAATTTTGGACCGAGCTCAGTTCGAAATGAAATTTGAGCTCAAGTCGATTCAAGTTATTTGAATCTTGATTTGAGTTGAATCGAATTGTAGCTCAAAATGACTCAAATTCAAATTTGGATCGAGTTATTCGATCCTTATTTGAATGTATTCAAACTAAAGATGTGTACAACATAATAGAAATAAATAGAGTTTAGTTTGAGTTAGACTCGAGTGACTCAAAATGACTCATGAATAATTGAATAAAATATAAGTTTGAATTCGGTTTGAAAAATTTATCAAACATGTTCAAGTTCAGCTCAAATTAATAATTTCAAATAAGAATCAAATATTTTTTGAGCTTGCACCCCTACTTTGTGTTGCTGTCACTAGCCCTACTGAATCACTAAGTAACTATGTGGACAATTTTATGCACAGCAGGAAGAAAAGAGGAGAAGCTGTCACTGGAACAAAACTACTAATGATCCAAAAATGACTCTGAAGTCTCCTTGATTTAGTCAATGCCATGTGAGGAATGATTTATTTTATTCTATGTCATGGAAGGGCACCAATCAAAGCTCTATTGTCATTATCATCATTTTCTCACTTCTTTTTCTTCCTTTTGACAACATCATGACCATCAGGTCCACCATGTACATTGCCTGCTTGCTTCTAAATCAACTACATAAATTATGTGCACTTCCTGAGAACCTGGCAATATTATTGACAAAGAGGCACACTGTCATTTCCTTATGGCAACCCTACCCTACACATAGCTGACACATCTCAGTTGTGTCTGTACTTTCTTCTGTTCTATATGATTCAGATCCAAGACTGCCAGAGACCCCTCTTCTTTCCACTCTCAAGGCCTAAAATAATGCTCAATTCATGCAATTATTTATGAGGGGCTTGTGAGCTGGATAGGGTTCAAGATCTGCCAAATGGCACATTGGTGCCACTGTTAATATATTACAAAACAATATCTAATGGAACTAATCCCATTTTTGTTATATCTATCCTTAAATCCACCAATGCCTGTCCCAAATCTGAATGACGAAAGTTTAGAAGTTGCATCAGACCTTTATAAAAGCTAGCTTAAAGTATTAGATTCATGGACTTTATTTGTATAGTCAACCTCAAATAATTGGAGCTAGCACAAATTGATGGTGATAGTATACCTGTATCATTAGGACTTCTGCAAATTGAATCCTCGCTACTTGAGATTGGTTGAAATTTTCATAGCTACTAGTGGTTTTCAGGTGATAGTAATGGTGCTTTTTGCGTCACTATATCAGTTCCTGAAGCTTTAGTTTGAAGAAAGTGTCTCAAGAACAGAACCAGTCTCTTTGCTGGCCGACCTGTTACGATAATTTAAGGACAATCGAGGTCAGCAAATCCTAGTTAGGATACCTCTCTGTTGAAATATAATGCACTCTAAGTTGACTTACAAGATGCTTAGCACATGAACCTGCAAGGAGTGAATGAACTTGCCAACAACTCTAGATATTGGGAGTATCCAATCTAAGCAAAGCTATGACCTTGTCATATCAGTGTCCTTGTTCTGCCTCACTGGCATTAAATCCTAGATCCATACTAATCGTTGCTGACAGTCCTCTTAGGAATGTGCCAGGAAAGAGATTTGTGAGAGGCCTACTAATTAAATCGAATGTTCAACTTAGGGAATAGGAATTTTACTATATATAATATTCAAGCTATAAATCTGATGACAACTGATGGAAACCAAGAAAAAAAAATATCTACACAATTAATGATAAATCAGGATGAAGTTGAGAACAACAATCATTGACAGAAACACCTGCTTGTCATTTATACCAATGATCAAGAACATGTTTTTTGACAGGAGAAATGAAAGACTTCAATGTTGAACAGAAATCACTTCACAATTCATAGCTGTAAGAGAATGCTGTAAAGAACCTGAAAGGATTTAATGAGGTCAATTTCATGTCATTCTAAGTCAAAACGACATAAAGGCAAGTAGACAACACCACTGCACAGGGCTCAACTATTGAGGCTGCTGGATTGGTAAATAATTTTCACCAAAAGGCCAATTGTATGCTGGACCAGTTGCATAAAGAACCACTGAAATGGATGACTGGTGCGATCTCAACTCTCCAACTTGTTCCACTGTCCAAGATTACGGCAGTATGTTCAAAGCACTAAAGAAATAGACGTGGCTCCTACTGCCACTTTCTACTTCCACTGAACAACTAAAGAGACCCTTTTTTTCCCCTTAAAACGAGAAGAAAAAAAGATAACTACTTTCCCTCACCAAACACTCAAATTGCTTCCTCCCTCTTTGTCTGGTTATTAATCTTCCTCTCTAACTATATACAATTCACCTTTCAAACATGCTAACACATCATTCGGCCATAGTTCCCATCAGTTATGATTCAAATTGTTATCTACCATTTATGATTTCAATTTACATACATGTAGCTTGGATTCAATATCATGAACTACTTTGTCAAACTTCATTATCACTTATGATTACAGTAGCGCTAGAAATTGATACAAGCCAGCGATCAACACAGAAAGAAGTAATCAACATCATAGTTTAGCACCCAATTGTGGAATAGTTTATGTACTTATCTCGATCAAGACCGACGGCCAAGCAAAGCCAACGATCCAGGGCGAGGGATGCGAACCGTGGCGTCGTCCACTACGGCACACGTCGCCTTGCAGGATCCGTAGAAATCGAAGATTCGGAAGCGATCGGCGAAGGTTGCCGCCGACCGTGGTGGGAGGGATGAGTCACAGAGCTGATCATCCATGAGGCCCCTGGCGCAAAGGGCGAGCGCGGCGGCGAAGGGGTCGAAGGGGGCTTCGGTGCTGCGAGAGGAAGAGGACGCGGAGCGCCTCTTGCGGGGCGCGGGGAGCGCGGAGTGGGAGCGGATAGGGGGCGGGAGGGGGAGGAGGGGGTTGTAGAGTGGAGATCCCAGGGAGGCAAGGGGAGGCGGCGACGGGTCCTTGGGGATGCCGGGGCGCTGCTCCCAAGAGAATGGGACGGCGGAGGAGGCTGGCGGCGGAGACGTGGGGGCGCAGAATGGCCGGGAGCGGGTGCGGATGGAAATGCGGGAGGCGGAGCCGGAATCGTCTTTGGATCCGTCGTCGCTGGGCTTGGAGGAAGGCGGCGGCGTTTCCTCCATAGGAAGGAGCAAGGGACAGACGAAGCTGGCTCTGCGATCGTTATCGTACATTTCTGTTGGGGAGCGCCGTGTGCTATTTATAGGGACTACAGATTACAGAATGCCGGCCAATTCACAGAAAGGCTCACCAATTTCAAATTAATTTCCATTAACCGACAAGTAAACACTTCCAAATTATTCGCTTTGAAAAAGTCAGTTCATTTATATACGATCGGCAAAAAAATAAAAAATGGAAAAGAAAAAGAAAAAGGCATCTTTAATTATGGTGCTCTTTTTAAAAAAATAAATTAAAAAAGGAGTTTATTATATTTTTTATACTAAAAATATCCTCGCTTCAATATTGTCTATAAATTAATTATTACGATGTATAAAATTAAAATAATTTTTAATTTAATTTTATAAAAAATATTATAAACTTTTATATTAAAAAAATTAATATTATTTAATGTTCATTAAAATTACTTTAAAAATATTAAAATCATTTTAAAATTGTCGAAATTGCTTTAATGACCGCTACAAATATATGCTATAACAATTTTACAAAATAATTTTGATTAAATCTTTTTTTTAATATAAAAGTGCTCTCTTTATATATTTTTTGATCGATTTATTTTACATATTGTAGTAATTAAACACTTCCAAATTATTTTCCATTATTGACAAGTAAATATTAGTGCAATCAACTTCAAATAAAGATTAACTGGGCTCAAGTTAAACTCGAATTAAGTTTTGATATTTAACAATATAATATAGGATCGAAAAGAATGATAGAGGAGGGTGAATAGCGTTAAATACTTTTGTTTGTATTCGTATCGTAAACTTGTAAAATATAAAGTAAGTCATACTGAAAATATGAATCACAAAAATACAAAAATACAAAGATTGTACTTAATTCACAGCCGAAAGGCTGCTAGTCCAAGGCTTGTGATCCGATATCGCTTATTGACGGACAATCATTAAATGTCTCTTTCTTATTGTAGATAAGAGACTCATTTTTTTTATGAACGGTGACAACTTTATAATTCCTTTAGAAAATAAGTACAAAAGAAATGACAATAGATAAACTAAATATATCGATGTCAAATGATAAAGAGAGTAACATGCAGTCGAAGTTGCAACACTGCAACACTGAGAACACAAGAGATGAGTACACAAGCACTTAAAATTGATTATTATGGCTCTTTATTCGAGACTTATTTTATAAATTCTTCCAGGCGCCTAGACTGGGTCCAGACACTTCTAGTCAGTTCGGGCTGAGTCCAAATCAAATCTGTCTTGACCGTGCTTTATTGGGTTCCAAGCAGCTTGACCTGGTCTAGTCGCCTGGAATGCTGATGCGACCTCCTCTAGTTCAACTCTAATCGTGATTTGACTGATAAAGTTTATCCCTATTCCAGTCGCCTATACCACGTCCAGTCGCCTAGACTATATATACCTGCATCACAGAGTTAGCAGGACATATAAATAGTAGTAATGATAGTCTTCAACTGTCCGATCTCAACTTCAATATTCTCTCGGAACCCTTAATCGGATCGATACCTAAGGTTGTCTTTGTACCGAGGACATGACCTTACTAGTTCTTCTGTCCAGAAGAACCACTCCTCACAAGGTTTCTTACCTTGCTTACCTTTATCAAAGCTCCTGATCCTTAGACCACCCCGACTCTCTCCGATGTTCAGACTCCGTGACCCACCGAGACTTCCTTGGTGTCTTCAATCTCTGTTAAGACTTTCTTTGCCTAGTCAGGTCCAACAGACCTACAAACTTGAGTCCTACAAACTTAACATACTATATTATATCACAATATGACTTAACTTTGAACCTTTGTCATTATTAAAACTCAAGTTTGATTATCTAGTGCCCCTGTACCAACATATAACAATAGGTTGATGATAAGTAAAGGATGATAAAAGACATCTGAGGTTGTGTGATGAAGAAGGAGATTGTTGATGTAGTCATCATTGTGTCAAGTTGATTAATAATGCAGGTAGGGTCAAGGTTAAGTGTGAAGTTGAATTGGTCAAGATTGATCATATACTTGACAAATTGAGAAATCCAAGTGAGTCAGAAAAGACTGAATACTTAGTGGTCGAAAGTTCAATAGGGAATTGGCAAGTGTGAAGAACAAGTGAGTCATGATTGATCAGACAATTGATATGAGATGGGAAGTCTAAAAAGTCAAAGAGAATCATATGTTTGGTAATGGAAAGTAATAACAGTAATAATCCCAATAAAGGATAATATCTCCATTGATTTTGATCAATCAAAGATTTTCCATGTTTGACTTCATGATCAAAATTATTATAGCAACTGATAATATATTGTTGCTATTATCATTACATACCTTATGTACTCTTTCCTTTTATTACTGTAAATATTTGTATAAAAGAGCTCTTTGGCTCCAACAATGAGATGTCAAAAAAAAAAGTTATTTCTCTATGTCTATCGGAGCCATTATTTTTTTCTCTTTTTGCTATCCATCAATTTCTTCTCTTTTTCTTTCTCCATGGTTTTTTTTTCTATTGTTGCTACAAGTCACCCTCCTCTTCATGCTGATTTTTTTTTCCTCTTTTTAGCTCTATTGAATCCCCACCGGTTTGCGCATGCAAAGTATTTCTCTGCTTGCAAAACTATCAAACAAGGGGTGGAGTCAAAGAGAAATCATACATCTTTAACATCTTCACGGCTTGGCTGTGCATTTAAAGCTTGAATAAAACTTTCTCTGCTATCCTCTTTCTTTTTTAAAAAATGTCTAAAATTTCTTCTTCTAAAGAAACATCTCCACCATCACAAAATCTTTTCTTATGACTATGATCCTTCTTTACCCATTAAGCTCAACAATGATAATTTTCCAATATGGAAAATGCATCTTTTTTCCTTTACTTTTTGTCCATTGTTTACTTGGTCATATTGATGATACTTCATCACCACGTCAGAAAGATGATCCAATTTATATTATTTGATTTAAGAAAGATCAATTAGTCTTACATTGGTTAATCTTCTCAATTACTGAACTCATACTTCCTATCCTCATGGGACTTGATACTTCTCAGTAAGTTTAGAAAACTCTTAATAAAACTTTTGCATCTCAATCTCAGGCTCGAGTTTTTAACTTCATCTACAACTTAAATCTGTAATATAAGGAGACGCCTCCATCAATGACTATATGCAAACAATCAAGACTTTTGCCAACAATTTAGTTGTAATTGGTCATCTGGTTCTCGGATAAGATTTATTAATGCATGTTCTTACAAGCTTAGGCTCTCAATATGATAGTTTCATTCCCAGTGTTACAACTCGCTTGGATCAAGTGTCATTGGAAATGCTTCACGGTTTGTTGTCTTCTCATGAGAGGCTTCTATAAATACAATCTCAGGCGTGTTAAATTCTTTCTCAGTTCATGTATCCACCAAAGCTCCATAATCTGATCGTAACAATCCAATTTTTTCACAATATGCTGATCAATATCAGAGTGGAGGACACAGAGGTCACAGTCAGAGCCAAGGCCGAGGTTGCGATCGAGGATGCTGCTGAATTTGTCTTAACAATGGTCATTTTGCTCAAATTTCTATAAAAAGATTATATTCCAATTTTCCAAGAGGGCTTGCATCATTAGATCAAGCTCCTCCTACCTCTCAGTGTTCACCAAGTCAGTCATCTCAATCTGGAATATTCTCCCTCGCTGTTTCATCTAATCCAGTTTCGTCAGCACATGGAACTCCCGTATGAGATCCAGATTCTAAAGCAACTCATTATATTGTGCCTGAGTTTGATATTCTTACATAAGTGTCACCTTATCATGGATCCAACATAGTACAAATAGACAATGACTCAGGTTTGCTAATTGCTCACTTTAGAAACACATTCTTTCATTCATATTGTCGTACTTTTTACAAGTGCAACACTCTTCATGTTTCCTTTATTACTAAGAACTTATTTTTTGTGTGTCAATTTGTTTTTAATAATAATGTATTCTTTGAATTTCACCCTCATCATTGTCTTGTGAAGGACCCCATGAAAGGAACTATTCTACTTCGAGGACACATTAAAAATGACCTCTATCATCTTCAACCATCCTCTACCTTTGCCTTCATTGGAGAACACACAGACAAACTCTCTTAGAATACCCATCTTGGCCATCCATCTCTGTCTTGTTCAAGACAATTATAAGCCTCATTGGGTTATAGAAATGCCTAACACCATGGAGAGCCAAAATCATGATGCATTTCAAAATAAGGAAGTGGAAAGACATTCAGTTGATTCACAGATTCAATTGACATCTCAGTTACTTGTAGATGTAAATACAATGGATGAGGAATTAAATGATGAAGAGACCTCCAACAGTAGCCAGGAGCTTGAGTATATCGATTTTGACATGGACACTTTCAATGTTAATGACTCAGATGATGATGATAATTAAATTGTAAGATTGAAAACTTTAGT
>JBAMHZ010438583.1:0-21914 GCA_037177395.1 Alpinia galanga | reverse complement strand
TAAGCCAACAAAAAAATCAAATCAACTAGGTCCCTAATTTTTTTTTAAATAATAAATAATATAACATTGAAAGTTATACAGAAGCAAACCAGTAAAATTTAAAGGATCCCTTAGGCTTTAGCTTTCCTATAAACAGTCAACTTTGTACTTCATAGTGCATTATTTTGCCAAGAGATGTACTAAGACTTCAAAACATAAAGTTAGAGCCAACTTTACCCATCTGTATAAGTTCCAAAAACCGCTTCCCCGATCACTAATGAAGAACAACTCCCCTACAGAGTGACACAAAAATAACAAATATAAACAATATGGAGACAATTATATAATCCTATGCTCATTAAATACATAAAAATATATTATAATAGCAGTAAATAGCAATCACTGTGTACAATACAAATGGGTATAGTTGTGAGTAAATCCATAGCCATTGTTATACGTAAAAGGGTAGCTCGGTGCACGAAGCTCCCGCCATGCGGAGTCCCAGAAAAGGATCTATTGTACGCAGCCTTACCCTGCTTTGCAAGAGGCTATTTTTAGTACTCGAACCCGTGACCTCTAGGTCATAAGGTAACAACTTTACCGTTGCGCCAAAACTCCCCTTCAAATCCATAGTCATTGTTATACATAAACATGTAAAAACAATAAAAAAATGAAAAAGTTATGAGGTAACAAGGTGGAACACTAAACCATAGGCCACATATGTAGTAGTTTGTGTAGTGGCCATCAATTGTTCTGTATACAAATAAATTGAAGTTTATGCATAAAAAATGAGCATCACCTCCTATTGGTTTAAAAAAAAGACACCATATAGTGATATTGACAGGTTAAGTTCTGTTGAAAATGCAAGAATGCCATACACTATGCATCTTTTATATATTTTACGTTGAAAATTTTAGAATGTTAGAACTTAGCATTTAACTTGCACTTCCACCAATAAAATATAGCAGTTGTAAGTGATTGCATATAATCAGTATTTAGAAGTAACTAAAGAAAACTGGTAAGTCAACATATATTCACATTTTAAGAACACAATATTGATATGTCAAGGTTAACAAGAAAAAACAAATCAAATCTATATAAGATAAGCTGTTAAATTTATGAAAAATACGTTTTACTACAATTACATTATGGACCAATAACAATTACTAAGCTCCAGGTGCAGTCCAAGAATTCAAGAATATGACCAAACATTATTGGGAGCAAAAACTTGCACAATGGACAAATTACTAAAAGAACTGTGAATGAGTATATATCATATCTCAACAATTTTTCAGAGAGAATTTTAACTTGATTTTTCTTTCTTGATTTATAGAAAGAGATTAACTTTTATTCACGAAACTCCTTTTTGAGCATAAGAAATTTCATTTTTTGGAACATTTTATATATTCTATATTTTTCATAGGTAATTCCATAACAATGAATGAAACTTTTATCTATATTTTAAAATTCAGATGATATAATTTGGTTCGGCAATAAATTATTCTTTTGTTACTCCTTTTTGGTACAAAATGCCAATCATGAAGACTATCTTTTCTCAAAGTATTTCTCAGAGTTAAGAAGTGGTAATTCTGATAGTTTGATCCAAAGGAATGAAGTATTTTTCTGTTCAACATATAAATATTGAAGCCCTTTCCGTATGCTAAATATATCTTCCATATGTTTGCAAAATATTTGCATTACCGTATAACTGCTGAATGAGTACATCACAGGTGTAATTTACTGCTAATATGGACTCAATAACTCCAGTCATTACTGATGAGGCATAATAGAACCAGGAAAAAAATTACCTTTGGGAGACCATTTGGGTTCAGTTGGAGATTCAACTATTGTTGGATCGCCACCAGCAACACATATCCGGTTGGACAGATCTCTGTGAGTTGAAGACCCAAACTAAATTATACGGATAACTCAAAAGTAGGTCTTAAAAACAGAGAGTTTAAAGCTACATATCAACAAGAAAAGTAGAAGAGAATATAAGCTACCTTCATCTTGATATAACAAAGGTCAAACTCTAGAGGTCTACCTTAAATTTGCAAAGTATAGAAGTGAAATGAGAAAAGCTTGTGTTAAGAAGCTAGAAATATTTCTGTGTTGACCAAACCAAACATAACAATCTAAGTATGCACTATTAAGGCTGTTATTCTCATACCACTTTGAAAAAAACATGTCCTGAGAAGCTCTAAAGATAATCAGATCCACAATAGTTAATAATAAACTTGCGTAGTATAACTATTTGATGTAATGAAAGTCTGCTCAGAATGGATATAGCCTTATGTTAATCGTGAAAATAAATAATATCCAAAGAAAAATACCAGATGAAGCAGGTTACATTTGTCCAAGAATTTCCATGTAAATTAGAAAATGGTGATATGAATCGAACTGTATGATAGGGAGGTACCAGTAATGCTAACTCAAGCAAGGATGATGAATTGCTGACTATTTAACAATTGATAACCTAATTGAATATTGCAACTGTGAGGCAACTCTGGTTCATCATGTACAATGTTTATTAGTAGATGTCCAAGAGCAATACCAGAATAAACAAACTGATGCAGACCAATTATCATGTAAGATCAGACTGCATCATTCTGTAGGATGACTAATTGATTATCACAAGGGCATGTGATACGGAATACAGACATTTTCAGATGTTGTCTTTCTCAGAATTTGTTCCTTTTATATATTTTTTTGCTATTGTAATTAATGCAAGAATCAATTGGTGAGGGTATCCATACATGACAACAGACAGTGTTTGCCCGATTATATAGAATTGGCTACATGAATCTTATCTCATCATTGAACTCTATGCAAAGCTATAACTGGCAAGGGTACCATGAGAAAGTCTATATTTTTGGACATAAAGTCTATATAAGTGAACCCAGGATGTGAAGTGAGATATTAATGAAATTATTTTCTTAGATCTCATATTATCTCTTCATTTCCATCTATTCTCCACCTCTCTCTGATCTCCTCTTTGCTTTTCTTATACCCTATTCTACTTCTCTTCTCTTTTTGGCCCTACATCAACGTGCTCATCCAGCATGATAGAAAGATACCAGCAAGGCAACTCTTTCCTCCTTTACTGGAAATGCTAGTTCAGAAGTACAAAAGTTGCAAAGTCTTCGAAGCAATTAGAGTAAAGTGTACATGCCTAATACAATAACAACCAGCACAATACTCACCCATTCTCAGAGAAATACCCAACCCAAAGTTCAGCTTTGTCCCAAGGCATGTTAGGATGGCTCCACTCTATCCATGCCATTCTCTTTGCATTTTTATCTACCCGTGGAAAGGCATAGAAATCATTGCCAACAACCAGTTCCTTTGGTTCTTTAGTACATGATTCAGAAAACAAAAAATGCTTGAATTTTTGTCACTGTAAGCAAGTGCCTAGTGTAGAAAAATTAAATAGCTTACCATCAATACTTGTAGCATTAAGATCTATAGAAGCAATTATAGTACTGGGGTTGTTTAAGCTACCTTTCCGGTGATCTGTAAAGAAAACATGTACCAATAGAAGATAAAAAGTTGATTTATAAAACAAAATTTTGACTTCCAAAATGTCCAGAAGAAAGGGTTACTAGTCTAGATTGTAACAGACCTTCCATGACAGTAAGATAGCGGTTGAAGTGAGGATCATAACTGCCATCAGCATAACAGACTAAAGTTCCACTGTAGTCAGGGGTAATTGGTATTGGTGCAGAACCTGTTAGAAGTGAACAGAAATACCTTGTACTGTTTATCAGACTATTAAAAGCAATATGAAATATAGTAGTATTAGTGCACTAGATAACTAGGAAATCTTTTTCTGCTTGGTACACCATATATACAGAAGAACGCAAAGGTTTTACACAACCATGTTAGCTCTAAATACAATTGCCCAGTTTGTTCTGTATGGAGTTTTGTATTCTTTTATGGAGCAAATAAACCAAAACACAGACATAATCACTTTTAAGTTAATGTTCTTAGTTTTTCATCCATGAAAATGACTCCCATTAAAAGCCTTTTGACCAAAACAGAGAAACATCTAAAAGAGAGAAATAAGGCAAAAAAGAGCAGTCATAGTCATACTTCCAATAGTTAATTTGTATAACCGTTGATCCTTGTAGTTTGAGAAAATAACTGTATCATCCAGTACAGCAAAAGCACCACCACCATACTCTTGTACCAACGTCCTTGATGCAAACTCTGGAGGTATGATATCCATTGGTTTTTCTTCCATGCTTGCCGATTCCTTAACAAGCACAGCACGTCTGAATGCATAATGGAGTTAGTGGTTGCGATGACTAAACCATGTGAGGAATTGCAATGTTAACTTGAGTCTTCTTGAATATCATATCTTATATTAAAAAAATGATGCAAAGAGAGGCATTGAATTGGTGGGATGATTTTGAATTTAGATTGTTCTCAAATTGGAAACTGATAGTTGGTACTCAATAACAGCAACTTAAATTCAAAAATTGCAACATAATAATGAGTGGCATTTACACATCCAATCAAATAAGTACAGAAGGTAAACAGACCCTGAAAAGAAATTCACACATACAATACCACCAACTATCCACACACAAAGCAAGCTAACAAAGAAAAAGTAGTTGAGATGAGGAAATGAAGACATAAAGACAATGTACGTGTATTGGGCATTGTTATGACTTGTAATTTAATACCATTCCCATTTGTTGGCAGTTTTGGAGCCACAAATGCCAAGCTATTCTTGTTGAACAAAACTACATCATGCCAATATCAGTGCAAAATCCTATCATCGCCATTTTTTTTATTTGAGAAGGAACCAACCCATCCCTATCTCCTTGAGTCTAATGAACAAGTGTTGCAACAACTTAGCATACATAGGCAAGGTTGCTTCTAGCACACTAAAGCCAGTTCTCGACTCCTTAATAGCCCTGAAGAATGTTTGAAAATCACATCTGGGTTGTGGAACTATATTAATGGATGTTGCCAATTTTCTAGCTATCCCAGCCCAACCATACACAGGAAATGAACACTTTTTTACAAAGTGGGGAACCATCATAAATCCAAATGCCACTTTCTTAAATCACTTACAAAAAAGCGGTCTTTGGTGATTAACAGTAAACGTGAGATCCAGTAGCAAGCATTATAGCAAAAAAAAAAAAAGAACCTCACCCTTCAAGTTCTAGTGTGTTGCCTTATCTAGGCCTTATTGCGCGACCACACCACAAGTCATTTAGTTGACTATTGAATCTTCAATTATATGCACATGGCATCAACAGCGTTCAGGATAAAAATTAAAATCGGAGGCTAAAGATAAACTAGAAATGTTTCACACGATCTCGAATTATGACGAAATGATAGCAAAGCGAAAGGTAAACCCTCCACTGACCCTCCTTCATCGGGCCGAGTCTCGATCCAAACAAGCCGGCCGTCTCCGGCAACGGCCAAGCCTCCGAGCTTCTTGACAGAACTGGAGACGACATCGGCGGTAATCGGGGACTTCCAAGAGCCATAAGGCATGGTAACCTTCTCGGCGGAGTCGGGGAGGGGCGAAGTCGTGGTCGACGCAGCGGCCATGGCGGTGAAAGTTAGAAAGCGCCGGATCAGGTGATGCCTTGTGCGTGCGGGTCCGAATTGAAGCGAAGATGGGCAGAGGAGGATAGCAGCTCAGAGTAGCGAGTGGCCCAGAGAGCCGTCGAAACGACCGCAGGCATGCGATGCTCAGGGGATATAAAGTGACTGCTGGAGTCCATTCAAACGGTGACGGGCCACGATAAAATCCAGAGTGGACTGTTAGTTACGCGAGTCGTGTAATGTGTTGGTTGGTGTTAATGGTAGCGCAGATTGTGTCCCGCGCAGGGGCGCAGAACTTAAGGAACGCAGCAATCCAGTTGAGTTTTTCTTAATAGTCTGAAAAGACAGCTTAAAAAATTTGGACGGATTTAAAAGAAAAAAAAATTGAATAAAATGAGATGATCAGGTTTGCTTATCCATTTAAAAAATATATAAAGGGTAGTCCAGCTCCTATCAATACAGATCCCGGGAAAGAATTACTGTACACAACTATCCTACATTTTAAGAAATATAGATAAAGATTTTTTTTTATATTTCTATTAAAATTGAAAGATAATAAAAACATCTCATAAAAACAAATGAAATTTTCTTGCATAATACACTTGAAAAAGTCGAGACAAATAAACTTTGATGATGATTATAAACACAGACAGAGATTAAAAGTATTTCTATCTCAACAATTTCATCTAAATAAATACGCTAGGTGAAATAACGTGAAAATGGATTAATTTTTCTTTCATTTAGATTATTTTACTTCGTTTTTATGTTCCCCCTAGATAAGTAAAGCTATGCTCGATTCAATTGATAGATAAGATTGCAACGCTACCACACGAATATTGAATCGGATCCGATCCCAAAATTATTGATTGCAACATCCATTAACTTCCAGTACGAAATTACATGTATTTAAGTGTGTCATGGGGAGAAAAGTTTTTATCACCAGAAACTCAAAAATATCCTCGATGTTTAGGGAACCCGTTTATCCATCACTGAAATGCCAGAATTACAGATGAACGTCAAAAGCTTTTGGAAAAAGAAATTGAACTGGAATGTTTTTCCTCTTCGTGGTACCAAGGTATCCAAAAATGACTTCTCCCCGATTGTATACCTGCCTGCTGAAAAGTATATCATCAAATTAAGAAGAAAAAAATTTATACCTTTTAGCAAGTAAACAATCGTGGACCTCAAATTTTCTAAACTTGATCAAAACATTTGAAGCAAATAGAGAAATTCGTCCACAGAATTCAAAGCAGAATTTTCAGACAACTTTATCCTGCAAATTGGGAAATGGAATACTCTCAGCTTATTTAATTACAAAGAGAAGACTTTCTTCAAAGAATTCAATTAGAATAAAAGTATGCATCAACACCTAAGCAATTTAACATCTGGTTCACCTCGTTTGAAGCATCCGACTTGGCAGAAGTCTGGAACATTCTGGAATAAGCCTTCCGTTCTTGATCTCGTCTATCAGCAATCTGCAGGGAAACAAGTAATTAAAAGGACAAGAGTTTACCAATAGCTCTTAAATAGACATTAACTACCTTCTTTTTTGCAGCTGCAAGCTCCTTCTTTATGCCCCCTTGAAAAGTGCCAGAGAATCAAATCAATAACCACTATTTATTTATTTTTTTGTACAAGTTGATGAATTTATAATAAAAAAAAAGATAAGTACCATCAGTGGGCTCCAACTCTAAGGCTTTTCTGAAGCTCTCAACAGCAGCATCCACATCGTTAAGTGCTGTGTGTGCCTTGTAGAGTTTTAAAGGAATAGTTTGTTATGTAAAATAAAATGCCGTTAAGTGCTGGTAAAATACAAATGATAAGTATTCCTATATGTAAAGTGTGCACAAAATAAACAGACCTACGAAATACCCACGAAATAACAAGAGTATAAATATAGAACAGCATATTGTATAGAAATACATACTGCATGATCAACACATGGTTTTGTGTGAATCTAAATATCAACACAAACAGAAGTCAAGCTAAGGTTACAGTCCAAAAGTCGTTGTTCACATCTCAAGCAAGTGCATGTTCCATATCCAAACTAGAAGAGCAAAAAAGGAAGCTAGAATACATCTAAGATCCAGGTCAACTTGTCACTCCCTCTCTAGTGCTGATTGTTCAAAAGTAGAAACAAACAAAACACTGTAGATTAAATCATTATTACATCAATTAATGCAAGATCAGGTAGTTACAATCCCCGATAATTCCTAGCAGACAAACAACATTGAGAATTATGGGCCATTAAGATCTACAGTTTTGTAGTCAGTATATTATTTTTATAAAAAAAAACTCTGTGCCATTTCCAAAGTTTCACCAGTTTCAATATAGACAAGAAAATTAAAATACAGTTTGGAGAAACTTGCATAATAAATATGAATCATTAGAAAGACAAGAATAACCTGCCCTTGCCGGAAATAAGCTTTCGCATTACCCTCTCTTTCCCGTATTGCAAAGTCGGCATCTAATAGAGCACCTTTCAAATCTCCTAACTTTAACTTGCAAGCCTAAGAAAAATGAAAAATGAAAAAAGAAAAAGAAAGTGACCACAAGCATAGGACAATTCATAACTCTCAACTGTTTGAAACTGAGAGCAGATACATGAAACTCATTCAGCCATTGAGCTCTAAGGTCAACCATTTTTTGAACTACCTAATTCAGCAACAATATCTTGAACATTTTAATACTAAGATGATGCATCAAAAGTAAGCTAGTCATCAATAAACTTGGTAAAGGTTATTTACAGCAAGTATCTGTACTCTCTCCTGGACTGAATATATCAAGCAGAAGAAACAACTGTGAGGAGCAAGATAATTGCATCTTTCAGTAAATTGATCCTCCCAATAATGAAAACAGTGCAGAAGTCTTTTTGTAACAACTTGAATTATTGGAATATGAAAACTGAAAATGAAAATTTTCATGAACAAAAAATAAAGCACTTCTTGCTTCTCAAATTCCCTTTCTGATGAAAAATCAAAAGGCCAGTGGCTCTCGACATTTCTTTGGTTAGAGTACTTTTATATGCCCATATGCAATGCCACAACACTAACAATATAATATAATGTAATTATCTTATTTGATGATATGTTTATATTATAAAACTAATATATAAAATTTGGTTTTAATTTTATATTATATTATTATAAATAATATTACAAAGTTGGACGAAAGCATAAGCAATTTTTTCATTTTCAAATAAAAATCTAGGAAAATCCCAATACTTTTGGATTATCAAACAAGATTGCAATTTCCATCTATTTTAAAATTGCTATGTAGTCATAACCAAGGTCTGAAATTCGTTCCAAGTTAATTTTGCTACCCCGGCTGAGCCACGTCAAGACATGGTGCCAAAGACAGCAATGAGAAATGAGGAGGAGACAAAGGTCAACAGAGAAAAAAGAGGCTATTACCTTATCATAGTTGTAGTAGCAAACCCTAGACTAGACTTCATCATGGTAAACTCATGGGAGTACCCCACCTTGTCACCATCCATGTGAAGCCCACAAATCCATGCACGAAGGATTTAATGTCGTTGCAATAGTGTCGGCATTGCAAAAGCCTTGCTCAAACTCTTTGACATCATTGCAATTATTGTCAATGCATAAAAGCCTCACGAGAACTATCTAAAGTCATTCCATGTTCATAGACGTCACAAGCATCATAGAAATCAATCTTGTCGTGATGTTCACACAAGTTCCTGAACATTGAGTACACTCGGCTGATTCAAACAAGTTCCGCATGTGTGCAGGCAAAGCAATATGTTTTGCCCATGCTAATTGGTACATCCAATATCCATGGCCATAGCAAATAAGTTTTTAGTATTCTAATAATCAAGATTTTCATTATATATTTTCAGTTTCCTAGAGAATAAATTTTTGATGAACCAAACGTGGCTCAATAGTAGCTACAAGTATTTATTTCAAAGAAAATAACTATGGTCGAACCCTAAACGAAATAAACTTAAAGGAAAATAATTGAAGAAGAATAGAAGATGATTGGTGGTTCTACCTCTGCCAATTGATGAGAAAGCAACAAATTAAAAGATTTGCCCAAAAGGTTAAATAAAAGAAAGTGAACTTGTGTAGGATCTCAGTGGATGAGATCAAAATATTCATCATATCTCTAGCGAAGAAACATAGAATGGCCATTTAGTAACAAATTTATACATAAAGGATTGATTCACAGAATAAATATTTTCCAGAATATATCAGTTGTCCTCCACAATGCATTACTAAGATTGCAAGAAAGACAAAGAAAATACTTTTAAAAAGGGCATCCAGCAGGTCTTGCAAAGAGGAGTAGCCATATCAACACTAAGCCAATTTTGTCATATTGGTACATAAGCAAGTACGCTGCCAACTAACTTGATAAAGATATTGCAAAATGGTAAATAAAATAACATAATGCAACCACACCACCCCCACTGGAAAATAAATAAACTTGCATTAATAATTAGAAGTCAACTTACAGAACTATTTGTCAATATGATGGACTTTGTCTTTCTCAACAATGAACTCTTCTCTGCCAAATCCAATATGAATAGAACAAAGAGTAAACAATTGAGGAAAAAACAGCAATAACAGGTTTAATAGCACTAAATAATTCTAGAAGAGAATTACTTGCCTTCATTGATCTCTTCTTTTTCCCAGCATACATCCAAGTAGCGCAAAGCTTTCCTGTATTTTCTAAGTGCCATCTTGTAATCTTGTTTCTGCAAGGATGTGAAAACAACAATCTTGAAGCAGCACATCAGAGCAATTAGAAGAATTGATATGTCCCATAGACTCCAAAGGTATCATAGAGTGTGGGACCACCATACTAGTGGTCAAGTTGGGTAAGGATCATGAAGCATCCATTATAATATTAAAAAAAAAAATAAAATGAGAAGGGTAATTAAGACAATCATTCTTAAACAAATAATAGTGTTAAAAAACAAATAGCTCATGAATGAGCAGCAGCATCAAGTTCCACCTTGAAATAATTGTTTCCAAATGTTTTGGCAGCCTCCACAGCATTCATCCACCAAGAAACCTCAGTTGGCTTGTCATCTACATCAATTGGCCAATCAGGGTACAAGTCACCATCTTTGAAAAAATTTGTTACGCCATCATCAGAATCGTCAGGAAGTTCTCCACAGTCCGTAATCACGACATCCATGGTAGGATAATCAGCATCACCAACAGGAGTGTGCTCAATTGAACGAACCACTCCCATGCCCTTAAGCACCTTCCCAAATACAACATGTTTTCCATCTAGATGAGACGTTCGAGTTGTAGTAATAAAGAATTGAGACCCATTTGTGTTAGGACCAGAATTGGCCATTGAGAGCATTCCTTTTCTTTCATGTTTCATTAAGAAATTCTCATCCTCAAACTTAAGCCCGTATATGGATTCTCCTCCAGTTCCATCACCAGCAGATATATCTCCTCCTTGAATCATGAAACCCTTTATAATCCGATGAAAACATGATCCCTGAAATTAACAATAAAAATAAGAACGAGTTAAGTAACATGAATAATTTAAAAAATGGTTATATTATGGTTGGAAACAACAGGTAATTGGTCTTTTCAAACTATAATATATTTCATACATGCAAAAAAAAACCAATGTTTGGAAATTTTTGACAATGCATCTGTCTCAACTTTTACTAAGACAAATAAACAAACCTCACATTAACTCCAAAGCCATAGTGCTTATGGATTCAGAGTTTCTACGGAAGAAAAGAATGACAGACCATACAATCACAAGCAAATAGTTTTGTATATGAAAAGTAAATGAAGCAGAAGTTATCAACATGGCTTCTTGACTTTCCAAGCATTCAAGACCAAACCCTTTGACCCCACGAGTATCTGATCTCTCTAATCGTAAAGTTCAACATGACATTCTAAGTAAACCTTGAAATATACCCAAGCTACGTCATGATAGTCAAACATGGGGAAAAGTTGCCATGCGGAATATGTTTCATGTAAACATGCAAATGTCTATTTTTCTAATTGGGATTTTTTATTATAATGGTATTTGGTTGCATTGATACAACTTAAGTTAAACCCACTCTTTTTGTTGTTCTCTAAGTTGTTATAAGTCTACAAGTCACTATATGGGATGAATAAATGAGTTTAGCTTTCTTTTGAAGATGGTTTTTATTGTCTACTGAGTAAGGCATATTACTTTATAATTATCCCCTTAATCTCTTCTTGGTATAGTTCTTTTAAGGGGAAAAATTTCCTTGATGTGTTTGGTCTATTTAGTGTAGCAATGACTAGTAATCATCAATTTCATTTCCTTCTTCACTAGATGTCGATACTATTTAGTATCAAAGCCTAGGGAAGATAGCTAAACTTAATAGATCCTACCTCAATCTTCCAACAATCCATGAACATGATTTGCATTATGTAAAGAGAGTGAAACTAAATGGATAAGTTGTGCTTCTCCAAGAGTGTCTTGTACAATGGATCTGACCTCTCATGAACATGATTTGCATGATGTAAGATAGTGAAACTAAGTGGATAAGCTGAACTTTGGGAATGTTGTTGATCAGAATGTTCCAACGCTTCAAGATCAAAATGTGAAAAACAATGGGGATAACCCCTTTCATGTTGCTACAAATGAAGTGCCAAATGATGAAGAAGCTCTTTCCTGACAATGTACTAGAAGGTGAAATAAATTTCAATGAAAATTTAATTTCAAACTGAACATCCTTGATTTTGAAGGATAGAATTCATCTACATCTTTTTTATAGATTGGCTCAGCTCCATTGAGTCTTTGATTACAAGGATGTACCAAATGATCCTACTTGTTATCAAATTTACTGACCGTGCTTCTATTTAGTGGGAACAACTCAAACGTCAAAGAGATCATGAAGACAAACTACTCAATAGAACATGATAGAAAATGAAGAACAATTACAAGAAAAATTCTTACTGAAGAACTCTTTGCGAATCACTAACCTCAGTGTTGTCCTCTGTTTGGTTGGAGAATGCACAACGGAGTTCAATCAACTTGTGATCAAATATAGCATTTCCAAGCCAATGGAATAAATAATAGTGTGTTATCTTACATATTTACGGCAAAAGGGGAGTTATGTCATCAATATTCAACTTTATTATTCTTATGTTAGCTATAGAAGTGGAGAAACAACTCAAGTCAAAAGAGGGCTCAACCGCTTATGAATGTTGGTGGGCCTCAATCTTTTGTTCATGGAAGTGTTTCATAAAGCAAAAAGTTCTTTAACCCCAAGACTACTTAACCTTCTAAGCTTGATAAGCCGACCACAATCAAGAGATATATATGGGCATCCATGGAATGCTTCAAATGCAAAAGCTATGGTTATACTATTTCTTATTATTCAAAAAGAAAATGTTTTCACTATTATAGAAGAATCACTAGAAAAAGAACCTATGTATGATGTGACTTCAAAGTATGATGGGAGATTTAAGTGGATAATCTCATGTATGGTCATAATTGTGAAACTTTTTTTGCTCATCAAGCTTTGAAAACTTCTCTAATACAAGATGATAATGATTCTCTTCCCAATAACATTTTCCATACTAGATTTATTTCTCATGGCAAAGTTTATGGTTTTATCCATGATGGAGGAAGTTGTAAGCATATGCAGCTAAACTATGATAGAGAAATTATGCTCAAGGAGGTGGGACACCCTAAACACTATAAATTTTTCATGGCTTCAAAAGGTCAAACGACTAAAAATTAATAAATATTGTCTTATTGATTTTCCATTCACATTCATTACAAAAATAAAGTATGGTGTGACATACTTTATGCGTGATGATCAAAAGAAAGGATACTGACTCTTTTGTTAAAGATGGAATAAAGACAACCCTAGACTCTTCCAAACTTACGTAGCCCCATATCTTTGAAAGAATAGGATAGTTTATTTCTTTTAAAATTTTGATTTGTTATGAAATCAGAAGGCTCTAGGAAGGTTTATTTTATTTCTTATTTGAAGAAATGGATCAAATTGCTTCAAGTGTATACTTTTTCCAATAAGCACAAGTGGGTGTCCTAAATCAAGTGGTAAATAATTCTTAGTAAAAACATGATTTGTTTACCACTATGCAAGAGAAGTAGTGGGATTTGTTGCATTCAAAGAATTGTATGATGGTGATACTTGGGGGGAGAAGTTTTGAAAGCAAGCCAAGATGGTCCTTCTCAAACATCTGAAAAAGCAGCAATAGCGAATATTTTGCATGCAGAAATACAAGCATGCTTGTTCTGGTAGCTACAATTTTTTCTTTTGAAATGAGTATTTGAGTTGCATAGGCACAAGTTTTCTTAATCATTAACTCTTTTTACACTCTCTAAGTTTGCCTATGTATATAACAGTCTCATTGCAGATCTTTCAAATGATGATAGTTTGGAATAAATGGATTAGCATTTTTTTTCTAAATATTAATTTCTTTGTTTGTTTAGAGCAAGTTAGATTCCTTCTCAGTCTCTCGAAGGTGGATTCCTTCATAATTCCACCTCCTCTCTTATTGTTGAACTGCTTGTATGAAGAAAGCTTCTCCTTGGTGCGGTTGGACTCTCTAGTCTATACTACCTCGTCATTGACTTGATCTTCCTCCTTCACAGCGTTAAAATGTATCAAGGATGAACTTAAAGCCTCTTTTTGTTCATTGAAAACCTCTAAAACACTGATCAAATATGAAGATAATGTTCATAGGGAACATCATGTCTACATAACCACCATAATCATCTTGATGTCAACTCTTGGATTATAGCTTCAACGTCAGGTTTTTTGGCCAATAATTGATGAGTTTTAAATAAAATAATCAAATATTCATGTTGTTGTACACGTGATTTATATATACCTATTTTTGAAATCTAAAATAGAAATAGGCAGAATGCGAAGCTAAAAAATCAGTCTAGAGTTGTATTAAAAGATGGTGAGAAGACAAATAACAAGAGTCAGATTCTGTCTTTCCCTTGTTGCATTCGTAGAATTTAGTTAAAAGAATCCTTCAGTTTTTTTACCACTTCTTATAATAGAGTGCTTCAGGAATGTAACATACATGGAAGATATTTAAATTTGGTAATAGTTAATTCAAGCCTCAGCGATCTTGATCAAAAAGTTAGGCGACAATATTATCTACAGCTGAAAAAGGATGAGGTGATTCACACGGAAATTCGAATTGCTATACATCCGCAGATTTACCAAAAAAAAAAAAAGAGTAAAAGATCGGGCCGAAAATAAACAAAATCGTCCAAGCGTTCGAATATTCAGCAAAGCCAGGCCCACGGTCCACCGGGTCCAATTTCAAACAAAAAGACAAAAATATCCCCACCAATACCCAGAGCAAAGAGCGACAAATACAACATATATGTCAACTCCAAGGGCAAACAAGACAGAGCCAGACAAATGGAACCAGGTAGCGGTAGACTGCATACAGATAGGTTAGGAGACGACGACAAAGACGGCAGCACTCACCTTGAAGTGGAGCGGAACGCCGGTGTTGGGACCCACGCCCCTCTCCCCGGTGCATAGCGCCCTAAAGTTCTCCGCCGTCCTCGGAACCACGTCGGCGAAGAGCTCCACCACGATCCGCCCCTCCATCTCCCCGCAGATGCTGACGTCCATGTAACACCGAGGATTCCTCTTCCCCTCCGCCGTCGCCGCGGAATCAGCATCGCGCCTCTCCATCTCCATCCTCACCCGAGAAACCCTAACCTTAGCTTCCCTCCTAATCCTCCACCTATCGCGAGAAACGGCCGCTTGCTTTACTCGATTCAAACTCGCTCGTTAAAAGGCTAGGAAAAACAAAACAAAAATAAAAAAAGAGGTGCGGTCCTTTTAAATGCATGAACTAAATATGGGGCAAGTGTACTGCTTGTTATTTATTATGATTATCTTGGCGCAGGTGGTCCCCATGTGGGGACCGTTGCGGAATGGCCTGCGCAAAGAGCCTGCAACAGATTTCTTTAGCCTGACTTCTTCTGGAATCATCCATGCATTTTGACGTTGCGATTTATTTATTTTTTATTTTATTTTGTTGTCACTCGGTTTTTTTTTTTTTTTTGGTGAAATTAAATTATGGTAGATTTTAATTTTTGTTCTGACCAGACAAGCTGCTTTATGATAAGGGCTGCAATTTGTCCTCCTCGGGGAAGGCCACCGAGGCTGCAAGCCGTTGGTTGATTGTGCTCTCGTTTCAGGGGGGAGTGCATGCAGCAAGCAGATTAGCAAACTATTACCGCAAACTATTAACGATATCTGAGCAACGAGCAGATCGAAGGACGATTGCGATGTTAGGCATAAGTGCTTGCAGCGCTCGTATCTTTTTTGCACTGCTTTGGAAGCCCATTGGTTCCATCCGCAACTGCACAAGACCATCTGCTTCCGACCAAAAGGCTCGGACAATAGGGCGGAAAAAAGGAAGTTTAATGTTGAAGCTCTGGAACTCTGAACCATGCAATAACAGGCGAGTTTGATCAGGTAAATGTTGCGCTGTGGCGGGAAAGGAGTGTGAAGGGGATGCGAAGGAGGCCCAGTGCCAAATTGCAGCTAGAATATGATCTTTATCTGGAAGTGATGGAGGAGAATGCTGCACATCTACAACAGAAGCCGCAGGTTTCTTTAACTCGGAAAAATAAATTACAAGGCCTCCAACACATTGAAACACGTATTAAAATTGAAAACGGGTGTGATAGAAGACTGTATGACAAAAAACAAAAGGTGTAGTTATATAGAGAAAAAATCAAGTTATTTCGCAATAAATCTATCACACGTTTCATGATAAAAAAACAGGTCTTTCATATTATGAGAACCTATATTTAATCTTGAAAATATAAAAATTTTAAAAATTAATAACACTCTAGACTATACAAGCGATATTTAGTTGAAAGTTAATCTTCCAATCGGTTCCTAACGCCGCAAGGTTCTCAGAGAGATCCTACTCCAAAAACATCAACAAATATGAAGAAAGTGGCTTTTCTAAATACTTGATCACCCACAAACATCGACAGGGCAACTACATCAATTTAACCACAGCATGCAATGGAATATAAGGAAAGAGACTAGTTATTAGATAAGTAAACACCAAAGATCCAAAAAAACTGAACGCGTACCAATAAAATTCCATGATTCATCACTCCACCTACAGAATTAAGCAACATCCTACACCATGATGTCTAGGATGACAAGAAATAGTCACGGCAACATCCATCAAACGCAACACCAGATAGTCAAGAAAACTAGGTCATTCTTTGAACAGCTTCCTTTGCTAGCAGCTTCTCCTTGGCCTTTGCTTTAGCCTGGGATTTAGGGCCCATGATTCCACCACCCCACTTCCTCCTGATCTCATCAAATTTGTCGTTGAAGTTGGCCTGAAGAATCTAAAAGTCAGCATAAGCATTCTACAATACATACAGCTAACACAATCAGGTAAATTTCAACTATTCAATTGACCTTGATAGCTTCAAGGATTTTGCTAAATTCCAATTTGTCTTCATTTTTAACAGTAGTCAAACACAAAACTGTTGCAGTTTTCTTATGAACGATCTGTCAACAAATTGATATATTAGGATCAAAAGTAAAAATAAGGATATGTTCATTCCAGTTTAAGGTTTAGTAGATTGTCAAGACTAAAGAGAGGATACTAACCGCTCCAAGACGGGATTTCCCTTTGACAATACAGTAGGGAATTTCCATCTTCCTGCATAAGGCTGGTAACCAAACAACAAGCTCAATTGGGTCCACATCATGCGCAACCACAACCAACTGGGCCTTGTTCTAAGATGTATAAGTTAAAGCTAACATCGTCAACATTCCAAATAAAACATATTGTTTATCTAGCATTGAAGTTAGGGAGCATAACAAAGAAAAATACCTGTTCTATAAGGTAAGTGACATGATTGAGCCCATACTTCACAACAATTGGTTTCTTTGACTCAACAGTCTTTCCCTCTGCCTCAGCTTGTGCCCTCTTCAGAAGCCTTTCCTTCTTTGCAGCGCGATCTTCCGGCCTGTACTTCAAAAGCAATTTAAAAAGATTTGTCGCTGCAGAACAAAAATGATTCAAGTATTAGATTGATCAGTCTTCTTTTAGAGTCAAAACCAATCTAAAACATAAAAATTGAATCTAGCCAAAAGAAAAATATTTAAGAAATAAAGCTAACAGTTAGGCCAAGTAATCAACAAACTAAGCTGACAGTACATGAAATATTCAGCATAACACTTGAATATAAGATAGAGACCCGCTAGGAATATGAGCAATGCTTTAATATATAAACAGATATGTATAATTTTTTTCACTGGCAGAAAAAAATTGAGAAGCAGACCTGAGAAATCCAAAAAAATGAGAAACAACGTAAAAGTAGTTCAGTCCCAATTACTCAAGAGTATTAATGGAACAAAGATAGATTCAGAAAAGGGAAAAGAAAGTGTATTATGAGTTTCACTAAATTAAAAGTAATTCATCTAACATGTGCGAGAACTAAGCTGCACAAATGCTATAAAAAAAATAATAAAAAAAACAATGCTTTCATTTGCAAAGACCTTGAAATGATCTCACCTCTAAGTCATTTTCCAACATAAATAATCAAGCTTCCTCATGTGTGTCTATATCATCCATAAATTGATTAGTATATAAATTATATCAAACTTTACACCAATTTTTCAGAACATAACATTTCATACTTGTCATAATTATAGTATGGTTTATATTTTCAGTAACAAATTTAATAGTCTATCACCCATTAAACCATCATCAATTAATTGTTGACTCGCTGAGCTGCTGCTGACATGGCAGAATCAAAACTCAAACAAATGAGCTACATCAGCTGCCAACTCAACAGCTATTAATTTAAAAAAAAAAGGAAATTAAAGCCCAAAATCCTTAGAACCAAATGGAGGTGGCTCACTGATATTGGCTCCACTAATTTAGGTGTACAGTGCAAGTGATGGCACAGGCTCAAGTGGCAATGAGAGTGAAGCCGAAGAATTTGAGAATTTTATTCTTAATGAGAGCAAAAGCAACAAAAACCTTAATCTGATCCATGAAGGTGGATGAGGAGGGCAAGTATACAGAAGAGCAACTGTCATGTGTCCAAAAGTACAAGGTGAGAAGCACAATCTTGTGACTTGGGAAGGATTAACGAAAAGCCAAAATTTGGTAGATGTTACTACTTAAGATTAAATTGGATTACTTCTAAAACTTGTGTAAAATAAACAAAACGAGATGTTTCATAAAATGCCCAAAGACAGGATCAGAAACAGAATTATTGTCTTTGTCAACTTTTTCATCTCTGTCTTCAATCCAATCATATTATGTGATTCCCCTCAATGGAATCTAATTGTGTGAAAATCACACTTGCAACCTAATCATTGCCTTGCCCCAAAAAACATAGGGTTGATCACCTCTATTGTTGTTGACAGCATGGAAGATATGGCAATGATCCTAACCGTCCTCAAGCTTGCAAAGGCACACCATACCCTCAAGCATGCCACCTCCTCACCTTCAACCCCTTCACGTCTGAGAGCACCATCATGAAGAACATCCCAGAACACCTCTAAAATTCAACCCCTGCTGTTATTGCCATCGGCCACCCAACCATAATGTGTCATGCAGCATTGACATCTGAATCTATGATTGCCGATTTACCAAAAGACAAGTGTAGATGGACAGGAAGATAAGCAAAAGAGAATGCATCATGGGAACTGAGTGCCACGAATTAGCCTTTTTAATCATAACTTTTTTATAAAAAAATAATAATCAATAGTCTCTGAGTTGGTATGTGATGTGGCTATATTACCTGAGTTGGTGTTGTACACATCAATGTCACTTCAGTAAATTAACCACAGATGGATGGCAATGGGTGATAGGTTTTTTAGTGGGATCCAAAGCATATTATAGATTTTACAAGTTTGAAATATTGTGATTCATTTGGAAAATTTACTCAAAGCATACAATAGATTCAGATATTGACCCTCTGTAATTTCATGATTACCAAAGGTGCATGCTAACCAACTTTTTAATACAAACATATAGTGCATTGATAAGGCATTAAAAGTTGCCGGTAGTTGATCCTATCCGCTCATTGACGTTTAACAATTAACACATTCTAGTAATTTACCAGGCTACCTACACTGCATTGGCAATTTGATCAAACAAATTACATGACTGAGCATCTCTATAGTTGTCTAAGCAATAAATATCAGTTAGCCATCAGAAAATAATGAAACGTAAAACAAGCAAATTTCTTCATAGTTTTTTTTACTACCACAGTGGCCAGATAACTATTTCATGTGAGGGCGCAAACATAAACCCCGGGAAGGAATGATGTTTAAGAAACTTATCTTGCGCACGTTAGCATATATGTATGCGTAGCAGTAAAAAAATAGATATAAATTATAATGCATTAGCAAAGACAGTGATTTTCAAATCACCGAGGTTCTTATCCAAAGTCCGCGTGAACTGGTTCAGAGCCGGAGGAACCTTCAGCCGCTGCTTCAGTATTCTTTTCTGCCTCTGGATCCTGACAACCTTCGGCCATTTCACGAACCTGTGGAGGTCCTTCTTCGGTGGCAAGGCCCCTCCAATTCCGAACTGTTTCGGACGCTTCTCGAACAGAGGATTCACAACCTTCTCCTGCTGTCCAAACACCACTAATCAGCAACAGAATCCAAATTTCAAACAACATCCATGTACATGACGGTTAACAAGAAAGGGAATTTACTTGTTTCTTCTTCGCTGGAACGGGCGCCTTCTCACCTCTTTTAGGGGCCTATAACACGAACAATCGCACATAGCTAGTTCATTAATCCCCAAAACAAAGCCAAAAGAATCAAAGCAGAAAGAAAAAAAAATTAAAGAGCGACGCCCACAAACCATTTCCTCCCGGCTTGCAGTGGCGACGGCGTCGCGGAGGAAACCAAGATCCTGTTATAAAGAGCTAGGGTTTACCTTCTAGTCACGTGCCATGCATACTTTTTCAGGGGAACGGTAGTTGCATTTGGAGGGAAAGCCCATGTGTCCAATAACTTCAAGTAAGCCCAATAACAAATATAAATTAATAGCAGAGGTAAAGAGTGACTGGACCTTACTTGGGCTGGCCAATAAATTGTATCTCGAATTTTTAAATTAATAGTTATATATTATCAAATATTAATTTAATTTTAGATAAGTTCTCTCTTTTCCTTCATTTATTTATTTTTATAATCTGTAGATAATATTTCTTCTAGCGTCTTCGTTTTTTTAATTTCTGTTGCTGAAAGCGCAGTGAATTCTTTTTCCACTGTTTCCCTTTTCTTCAACGCTCTAGTGTTCTCTTTCCACTGTTTTTTTCCCCCACTCTCATCCCCTTGCTTCAGGGTAACTGAACAGGCATAAGTCTGAATAAAAAGGCAAACTAATCTCCTTTCCTTTGGTTGCTGCCACTGTTGAATTGTACGCCTAAGAAAATACGTCCACACGTTGTTGGGAAGATAGTGCAAGTGTCCATGGAAGGGATCGGAAGGAGAAACATGTCTTTCGAATCTTCTATACGCTGCGACACAGAAGGCATCATTTTCATTTCAATTGTTTTGGCGTTGAGTGAGGCGCCAAGAAAAATATGATAGAGCATAATAATTGCCTTCGGTCGAGTGTGCTTAGGCGTTAAATGTCAAGCGAGGTGACGCTCGATGAGCATCAAACAGAGCAGTGACAAGCATCGATCGCTTAGTGTCGTCAGTCAGTGAAATTGTCACCCTGTGAGGCCACGCCGTTGGACAGTTAAAACAAATTCTTTTGATGTGGATATAAGTTAACTATTTACGCACAGTAAAACATGCCACGCACACATTTATTAGGCATACTGTGTAGTCATTACGGTTGAATCCGAAAAGGATTCGGCAAAACGTACTGAGTCTCATAAAGTATGAGGTGGGACCTTTGATGTAGAGGAATCGGACCCAATCACATAGTAAATCAAGTTAATTAATAGGCATATCAAAGTAAACAGCGCTTATATATAGTCCCCAGTCAAATTAAACACGAATGAATTCAATTCAAGTCACGTCCAAATTCATTTTAGCAGTTAAATCAGTTTGTCCCTTGATTTTCTCACCGTAAAGGCAGTCTCTTCCTATATACATTTTATTTTCATTAAGTATGCTGCTCAGATTTTTGAGTCCTCCATAAAGATGAGAGGATAGATCCTTCTTCGAACAATAATAGTAAGGATCTTTGATCTTTTTCTCCTGTCAAAGTTAATACGCGTCAGAAACACCGCCACCGATTCCCCGGCTTCGGCCCTCCGATGCTTAAGTCGGGTCGCTTGTGGTGGAGAAGAAGAATAGATGAAAAGAACTCGTCTAAAAGAAGTAGATGATGTGATTATGTGTGTATGTGTACCTCTCACTTATCTTC
>JBAMHZ010438553.1:0-10286 GCA_037177395.1 Alpinia galanga | reverse complement strand
ATGGAAAGAAAGAGATTGAAAGTTTTCAAAACTTTATTTGTCTAAGGTAAGAAAAAAGGAAAATATAAGTAAAAAATAAATTTAAAAAATTTTGAATTTTTAAACTTGGATTTGAGCTTCATTTATTTATTTTGTGAAAGTGATTTGCAGCTAAATTGAATGAAGACAATATAAAGAAAAACTAAAAAAGGAGTTTCTCAGGCTTTTCCTTTCCTCCAACATTTTTTTTTGTTAAAGGAAACAAAGTAAAAGTACAACTGAATTTTTTTTCTTGTGACTTTATTTTGCTTCTCTCGTAAGAAACATGCCTAAAAGTTTCTTAGGTGCATTAGATTCATGGAAATTCTGGATACTTTTTTAATAGGTATTCTAAGCAAACATGACAGATGTTTATTCTTTTTAGAGCAAAAACAACTCCCAAATTCATAAGCGAAGACGGTTTTCACCTTAGAAATTGCTTTTCGAGTTATTAAGCTTCACTAGTATGCAGATGTAAATGGATTCTCACCAAAATGACCCTAATGACACTCATTCCTATATTATAGAAACCCTTTTGGTGTATAATCATAGAAGTTTCGATATTATTTTTCCTTGTTTCAATGCAATATTTACATTATTCTAGGATACCTGAGAGTGAATAACCTGAAGTTCTATTAACATATTTCTATTTTGTATTTCATTTTTGGATTGACGCCGTAATTCAAATCAATGCTAACATGTCACTCATATATAAACTTCCTATTCCAACTCTATGGCTGTCCCTTAAGATTTTTTCTTGCACTCCCTTAGGATTTTCTTCACATATTTAAGATTCTTTTACTGTTTTACCTATTTTTTCCATGGACACATATAGAGAACTAATTGCATGCATGAATAAAATTTGTACGTATTTGCTTAATCACACCAAATTAGGCTTAGTAGAGTAAAAACACAATATATGGAATTTAGGATTTAACAATATTAGACGTAGTAAAATAGTTGTCAAGATAGAAGATGACGAGTTACCTGTAATTATGCGTTTTAAGTATTTTGGATTATTTTTGCAAAAGGATGGAAGGGTTGAAAGAAATGTCTTACGTAGAATATAAATATAATGATTGAAATGGAAGAGAACGTCAAACATTTTTTTATATTAAAAGATACCTTTAAAATTTAAAGGAAAGTTTTACAAAATAACGATCATATATGCTATGTTATATGCAGCTGAATGTTGGGCTATGACTCAAACATACAAGTAAAAAATGAGAGTTACAGAGATGAGGATGTTAAAGTGAATGCGTAGATATATGAGGATGGATAAGATAAAAAATAAGAATATTAGAAAGAAAATTGAAGTTGCACTTATTGAGGAAAAACTTTGAAAGATGCATTTAAGATAATACAAAAATGTATTTAAATGATCAATAAATACTCAGTTAGGTAATGTTAAACTATGACAAATATTCATATTAAATAAGGAAGAGGAAGATCAAAAAAATTTAGTTAGCAACTATAAAATAGGATAAAATTTATTTAAACATAGATGATGATATAGTTGGGGATAGAATCCAAGCTGTAGGAGAATCCATCTAGCTAACCCCACTTAGTAGGATAAGACTTTGTTATTATTATTGTTATATTGACTTATTTACATTAGTACCATCACAATGAATATTGATTTCTTCCTTTAGTTACCTTTGGAACTTAAAGAGGCAATATTTAATCTTGACCAGACATACAGTACATGTGCCTCCTATTTTGACATGAGTATTTTGAATATTTGATATTGGCCAAGCATACAGGTTCTATGCCATCTATTGACACGACTATTTTGATTTGATGAAAAATCTAATGTTGTCTGATGATTATATATATTAGCATTATGGTATGACTTTTTGATGGATTTAAATCATTCTATGAATATATCGTAGCTGTTAATTTTGCATTTTATTTATTTATTTATTCATTTATTCAAGCCTTTTGCATATTAATTTGTTTTCTTGGACAACTGCCTAAAAGTCTTTGAACAACTAATTTCAATATTTACTTATGACATAATTTGGTAAAATTTGCTCCCATCTAGGATTTCATGATCTTACTAATACCCACTCTTTTCTATATACGTATGCATGCATATATATGTATATATAAATCCTCAGAAGTTGAATTTTTTTTCTAGGTTGTATATAATTTGGAAAATTTTCAGTGTTCTTTTTTCTGTTCCAAGAAGATTATTTTTTTGTCAAGACTTGAAATCCAGAGTCAAAGTGGGATTTTAGTTCCCATCTTGTTTAAGATGAGTCGAGTGTGTTAAGTGTTGATGTTGAGGTGTGTCAAATACAAAAATTAGGGTTTCGGTTCTTAGTCGGCTTGATACATGTGTAGCTATTGAGTGTCAGTGTTGAAGGTGTGCTAAATACAAGACTGGTGTAGAAGGGAGAATGAGAAGAAGAATAATTGTTCCATTTTAGAAAGTCAAGGCAAAATAGACAAGGACAAAAAGTGGGAAGGAGCCTCATGTTGCTAAAGTCTTGTTTGTGATACCCTCGCCATCTAACTAAGAACCCTTCACTAGGAAACCACAAAACCCTCACCACAAAGTTTTGATGCCATGAAGCTCTCACTTGGTTTTGGGACGCCTATATCATTAGATCTCGCATAGAAACCCTTACAGCCTTGTGAAAGCTTCATGGATCTTGCTTGATTGTTCCTGAACCTTGCGCTAGCATTGCTGGAAGACTTATTTACTTTGGAGGAAGGCTTCGGTGTGTTACCATAATTGTGGAAGGTCTATGGAAGGAGGGTTTTATATGTTTTAGAACACCATGTGCTAATTGATAGGAGGAACAAAATATTTCACTTGTGTCAATTGGCATAGAGTAAAAGTCCTTATCATGAGTTTTGTAAACATGTTTGATCATAATTTTTTAAGAAAATGAGTGCAATCAAAATAATAAATAAATAGTTTTTCTTACTTTTTAGGGAAGATAAATCTTTATTTTATATAGACAAAAAGGACAGTAAACAAATATGTCTTTTGTGACTTTTCTTGTAATTTTTTCGGATTTAATTTTTCTTGGAAAAGGAAAATTAGAAAATCTTTCTGGAAATAAACATAGCCTTCTTCCCACAAAGGAGTTTCAAATTTTTTGACCTTGAGAGAGTCTAAGCATTCATCTTAATTAAACTGCACTACTTCCATTCTTTGAAATTGATTTGAGGGATTTGACAATAGTCATTTGGATTGTGTGAGTGTTCTTCCAAATGCCTTGTCTTTTTGTTGTGTAACCATAAGTTTTATGCATTCATCTACAGCGTGTGCTATATGTGGACATTGATATTCACCATGGAAATGGTGTGGAGGAGGCCTTCTATACCACAGACAGGGTCATGACAGTTTCATTTCATAAATTTGGGGACTACTTTCCTGGAACAGGGGACATACACGACATTGGATATGGGAAAGGGAAATACTACTCACTCAATATCCCATTAAATGATGGGATAGATGATGAAAGCTATCAATCTCTTTTCAAACCTATCCTGGGAAAAGTGATGGAAGTTTTTCAACCTGGTGCTGTGGTACTTCAGTGTGGCGCTGATTCATTATCTGGAGACTGGTTGGGTTGTTTTAACCTTTCCATCAAAGGTCATGCTGAGTGTGTGAGATACATGAGATCTTTCAATGTGCCATTGTTGTTGCTAGGTGGTGGTGGATATACTATTAGGAATGTTGCTCGGTGTTGGTGCTATGAGGTACTGGGATTAAACAAACCCTGTCTATCAGTAAATTGCCAAATCATCTAGCACCTTTTGCTCAGATTCACATGTTTCTCTCCCTGAACTATGAATTTTTAACTTTTCTCTTGAAAGAACAGTGGATAGTTGCATGCATACTGTTTTTTATTTCTTGAAAGGCACTTTAGCGTTAACACAATTATAATCACACTCTTTTATTTGAAAATTTTCTGGTATCCTTACTGCTACTAATTTTTTAGCCTTGTTAATGCATGCTAAATACTACCTCAGAATTTTCAACAAAGAAGAAACCCTAGTTAAATTCTTTCCTCATCTCTAGGTTTATTTTATTTGCCTAGTGATGTCATATTTATCCCGTCCCACTGGCACTACTTTATTTCATTCTAACTTTGTTCAATCTCAATTTAGCAGACTGGAGTTTCCCTTGGGTTAGAAATTGATGACAAGATCCCTCAAAATGAATACTACGAGTATTTTGGACCAGATTATACCCTTCATGTTCCACCAAGTTATATGGAAAACAAAAATTCATGCCAACAATTGGATGCTATAAGATTGAGGGTTTTAGATAATCTCTCAAAGATTCAACATGCTCCTAGTGTCCAGTTTCAAGAACGGCCTCCTGACACGAAGATTCATGAGGTACTTTTCACATAGTAGAACATAGTTTTTTATATGTTATATTATTTTTGAGCTAACTTTATGATACTTTCTTATCTTATTATGTCTGAACTCTGAAGTATTTTTGGTACCTCAACTATGACTTGTAACCTTGGTAAGAGATGATTGTATGTGTCTTCTGAAGAAATAGATGGCCAATTAGAGAAATCATCAAACAGTTTGTCTTGTTGTAAGATGACACATCCTATAATTTACTCCTGGGAAGGCCTTGGATTTGGATTCATGGGAAGTTTGTTGTTTTGTCCATCTTCCATCAATGTTTTGAATAAGTCACAAGGACAAAAAAGTACTTTATTTAGATTCTAATTATCTATAAAAAGATGTATTGACGACGACGAAAATGACGACTTTGATTGTCTCAACTATTTAAGGTAGGTTGCATGGATCCTATGTGAGGCTTTATCATCTATGGCAACAAGACTTTGGATATTTGGAGGCCAGTTAAATTCCCTTTTTTTTTGGTACAAGTTATGTTGATTTTGTTCTACCTTTTATTCTTTCTCCTCTAATTGTTTCTCTTATTGCATCCACCTATTGGTGTCAAGGCTATTAGGATTGAGATCCTATCTAGAAATGGAAAGAACTCTATAGGTTTGATATGTAGGATAAACAAATGTTTTATATTTTTGACTTTCAATATATAGTTTCAGTATGAATATTTCAAGCATTATCATTCTAATATCATGAGATAGAAATGGAATTATTTGTATCAGAAATGTCAGAAAAATCCAATGAGATTTTAAATGTTCTATACTTATACATCAAATAGTAACTTGTATAAGATGGTTGATAACAACAATGCTTAAAATTTCGATCCGTATCGAGGTTTCGATATGCTATCGTACCGTATCGATAAATTTTGATAATTTTTAAATATAAAATATATAAATTAAAAATAAATTTTTTAACTTCAATATTAAAAATAAACAAAATAATTATGGAAAAAATTAATTGTAATAGTAAAATTAATTTAAATAGGATTAAAAAATAAAATAAATTTTAATAATAATAAAATTATTATTCATAATATATAAATTAATAAAATAAATTTTAAAATAATTTACGAAATAATTTTAAATTAATATAATAATTTTATTAAATTTTAATTGATTTGTATAGTTTAAATTATAGTTTGAGGAATTGATTATTAAGCAAATAGTTTGAAATTGATTATTAAGCCATAGAAGCTGCCCAAGGAGGAGAAGACGGCGCGGTAGCGTGGAATCGTGATCCTGCATGGCAGCAGCGATCACAATCCTGCATGTCGGCAACGATCATGATCCCCCACGGCTGCAGTTATCACGACCCTACACGTCTGTAGCAATCGCGATCGTCGATCGGCTGTGGGATCGTGATCACGATCCTAACGCACAACTGCAATTGCAATCGCAATCGCTGCCGGCGTGAGGGATCGCGATCGCACAGCAAGATCGCGATCTCGATTCCACAGCCGATCAGTGATCCCGAATCGCGATCTGTGTGATTCCAAAGTGGTCAAGGAGCCTTGTCGCCGCTGTGTTCCAGTGTTGATGTGTGTTCCGGTGCCAGTTTCTCGTCAGAACAAAAAAAAATCGACTGTTTCGCCTGAAACGGATCGGTATTTAATACCTTGGATAACAACAAAAATTAAAAAGAGCTTTTCTACTTAGGAGTTAATAAGAATCGTATATTATTATAAACTTTCTTAAAGTATATGATATGAAAAAAAGTCTAATTGAATATAAAAATATTCTAATCAAGGGTATTAGGATTTAAAACCTATACAAGAAGAGTAAGTAGAATCGTAGGATTGTGAAGTTCTAGCTCAGATGATACTTGTAACCTTGATTGTTTAGCTAAGTTTGGATCATAACATCCAAAGATCTGGATTGCGATTTTGATTGCCATGATTGAATCTATATCTAGTTCCTCCTTAATAATAGTTTTTTTTTAAAAAAAAATATTTTAGCATTCTCTTCTCTGATGTATTAATATTTTTAGTTCGAAAATGAATTTAAAAATTTATTTGGTGAGTTTTCTTTGGTGACATATTCTTTTGGTTTGACTTTTTGGATGGATAATCATAGTATAACACTGTCATGCTTTAACATTTTTTACTGATGGCATTGTTCAGAACTTCCACTTTTAGTTTTAGTTGAACTTTTCATTTGTGATCTCCTTTTTTTTGATACAGCTAGTGTTTAATTAATATTTGCATGTATCCACGCCACTAGAGAATATACTACTTGGCTGCTTGACCTTTGGGATTCATAGTTGATTCCAATCCATGTAAAGTTATCCATAAGCATGAATTGCCAAAGAAAAAATAACATTGGATAAAAAAGACAGTTCAGTGCACGAAGCTCCCATCAATATGAAGTTCCGAGGAAGTGTCTATCGTACAAAGTTTTATTCCTCTTTACAAGAGGTTATTTCTGAGACTCAAACTCGTGATCTCTAGGTTGCATGGTATTAACTTTACCATTGCGTCCAAAGCCGGCCCTGGGCAGGCCCGCCTATTAGAGCGACCGCCCAGGGCCTAAAAATTTTAAAGCTCAATAGAGCATTTTATTAGGACCTAAAATTTTTTTAAAACTTGATATAACCTTGAATTAGGGCCCAAAATTGTTAAACTCGCCTAGGACCTTTTTATCGCATGGGCCGGCTCTGATTGCGTCAAAGCTCCCCTTCAAAAAATGACATTGGATTTAAAAATATATATATAGTAAAGTTGATCTTTTGACCATGAGAGGTCACTTAAATAAGTTGTTTTATCACCCTTCTCGGCGAGAAAATATGAATGCTTTGTCTGCTCTTCGATTTGCTTGTAGCGGCTTTATTGTCTCTTTGAATACAGTTGATGCAAACATAATACCATGTTTCTTATTGAGGACTGTGGGATTTATAAGTACATATAAGAGATAAACATAGGAATTATATGGTTAGCTGTTTAAGAAAGTAATTACTTTCATGATATCTAGACTGAGGAAGATCATGAAGATCCGGATGAAAGGCATGATCCCGATTCAAACATGGAGATTGATGACTCCAAGCATCCAGCAGATCAAGAAGGAAAACTAGGAAGAAGGGAAATACCAGGTATATCAGATCAAGAAGGAAAACAATGAAGAAGGAAAATGTCAGTTATACCAGATCAAGAAGGAAAATGAGGAAGCAGAAGGAAAATACCAGGCATATCAGATCATGAAGGAAAACAAGGAAGAAGAATAATAATACCAGGTATATCATTCTGATATGTTCCCCTTTCATTTTTTAACATATGAAAATATATCTTCTGTATATAGAAAATTCAAGAATGTTTTGTTTTGCTCTATATGGTTATCTTCCTATCAGTTTATAGTAGGCCGATGTGTCTGGTAACTTAGTTATAGCCTTGAAGGGCTGAGCATCTTTTGGATTTAAACACAAACTTCTTTTTGTTTGTTGATTTTCCTGTGTCTTTTTTTTCATATTCAAAGACATATTTCGGAAGGTCAAAAAGTTCAAGATCATAGGAAAGGTGTAGAAGTTGTAACTATCTGAATTGTTTGGATGCATCTAAACATAAATAAAATCTGCTGGAATTCTTATTGATTTTTGTTTCTGGTTTTTGCGAAAAATACCCCAATTGCCCCTGTGTCTTAGTTCCGCATGTGGTTGACCATGCACCTGATAGGCTTTGCCGACAACCACTGATGTCGATATGTCCTTGTCCGTCTCTGTCAGCTCTGCCCTCTTATCTTTGTTGATGCTGGGGCTTGCACTTTCAAAGCTCTGAAGTCCTTGCATTGACACTCATTGCCCACCACAAGGATAATCTTGCCCTTGTCCATTGCCATGATGAAACATCGAGATCGAGTGCTCCCTAGAGCTTTTGAAGCACAAAGCCTATGACAGAGCAACTGGATAATTTTGTACTGCCTTCCTGGCTACAGTGGTTAGTTTCCAATTTAGAGTGGATTAATTTAGGATGAAAAATATCTGGGCTTAGAGGAATTTTGATTCCTTTCCATTATGTTTTTATTGAAATGGATAAGGACGAATTTTCTTGAATTGAAACTCCCCCTTCCTCACATATAGACCCGACCACGATTCAGAATCGATGGTTTGACAATTTGAAATTGACGGTTCAACAGTTTATAAAAGTTTAATCCTTAACCTTAATCGTCTAAGATGGTTACGGTTCACAGTTCAAAATCGTCGGTTCATGATTTGGTTTACGGTTTAGAATTATTAGTTCACGGTTTAGAACCATCGGTTCATGATTTAAAATTATTATTTATTATTTAAAACTTTTAAATAATAAAAAAGCTTGCACTTATATAAGTTGCATATGTATTCCTTTATTAAAGTTCATGTAGTTCTCTTATCTTTTTACCCTTTTTATCTTAGGAAGTGATATTGTTACTCACTTTCATTTTCTACTTCTGTAATTGTAGTTCATTCAGTATCGAACTCCTCTACTTCATCTTTAAAAAGTTGTATTCTTTTTATTTTATTTTTTTCGTGAACATTGAATATATATATATATATATAGGAATGATCTCTTACACAACTTTTATGTGAGCACCTATGAGCATTTCCATCATCTATTGTCCGATCGGATGAGCACTATAGTCCAACCCTTGAATCTTAGGGGATTGGACGGTGGATGATGGAGGTATTTATGGATGCTCACATAAGAGTTATGTAGGAGATCATTCATATATATATATATATATAATGCGCCCCTTGAACATTGAATGTGCCCTTTAAAAAATTACTGAAATAATTATATTATGCGCAAGCTCCAACCATTGATTTGCCCTTTAGGTAAGTCTCAATTCCAAGAGGGACCACCCTACTCTGTTTAGGAGTGAATATACTTGAAGGAGAGATTCCTAGTGATGTCTTGCCCATTTCAAAGCTTGAGCTTCATCCCAGCAGAGAATTTTCTTACAGAAACCATTCCTTTAGAAACGGGTAATTTGACTGCCTTGATGCATCGTATTACGATAACATGAATTTATGGCCTTCAATTTGAAACTCTTACTCTCTGGTCAACATTGACGCCCAAGGTAATTTAGCAAGAACCTTGAAGGAGTTGTACATTCATGATAACCAAATAACTAGTAGAATCCTTAAATGTAATTGAAAAGCTTGTAAACTTGACTAATCTATGAGTAATATAACCTTCTCGGTGGCACCATTTTAGTAAAATTTAATTTGGAAGCCTTCTTGATGGCACAAACTTTCTACAAGAAAAGGATAAGAGAGTTTCTTCATCATTATAAAGAGAAATAAAGGAGATGGAATGGTTAATTAGTCATTGTAAATTAGTCAAATAATAATTAAATGATGACAGATAAATCATCCAAATAATAATGGCTGACCAACTTAGTCAAATAATGAAATTTTTGTAGCCAAATAAAGGCTGGTTTCATTTAGATTATCTTTTCTATTTTCAACAGCTACATTGGAATTAATAGTAAAGTATTCCTTCATCACTCAAACAGTTGCAAGGTCTTCAAAAGCTAAACATTTCCCATAACAAATCTTCACGGTGCATATTAGAATCTCTTGGGAACTTTATTAATTTGTCTTAATCTTTTCTAAAATAACTTGGGTGGTGAAGTGCCACACGATGTGATATTCAGTTAATCCAAGCACATTATTCTAGGAGCTAAATTACAATTGATGGTATTGGATATTTAGGCTATATGAGCTTTTGTCTCCACTCATTTAGGTTAGATTGTATGCAAGGTGTAAAATTTCGACCCGAGTCGAGGTTTCGGTCTGCGACCGGAACGATACGGTTTCGATACCGTATCATGCGTGCCGATACTGTTTCGGTAATTTATAAATATAAAATATATAAATTAAAAGAAAAAAATTTAACTTTAATATTA
>JBAMHZ010438532.1:0-10287 GCA_037177395.1 Alpinia galanga | reverse complement strand
AACTAGACCTGATATCATGTTCGCAGTAAGTTTGATTAGCAAATTTATGAAAAAACCTTATTCAAACCATTGGGAAGTTGTAAAAAGGGTCCTTCGATATATTAAAGGAACTATTGATTATGACATTTTCTACACAGCACATGTGCCCATCAAACTTGTTGGTTATACAGATAGTGATCTTGGAGGAAGTATTGATGATTCTCAAAGTATGGGCACTTGTTGGTTATACATATAGTGATCTTGGAGGAAGTATTGATGATTCTCAAAGTACTTCTGGCTATATTTTTAATCTTGGAAATGGTGCAATTTCTTGGAGTTCAAAGAAACAACTAATTGTGGCACTTTCAACTACCGAAGCAGAATATATAGTTGCTTCTTCGGCAGGATATCAAACTTTATGGTTAAGAGGAATTCTTGAAAGTTTAAAATGCAAGCAAAAAGATCTAACAATATTATATTGTGATAATAGTTCTTCAATTTCAGTTTCAAAAGACTCAGTATTGCATGGAAGAACAAAGCATATTCGCTTGCGATTTCATTTCCTAAGGGAATTTGTTAATGATGATGAAATCAACCTAGAGTATTATTCTAGCATTGAACAACTTGCTGATATTTTTATAAAGCTGTTTGGAGGATCTATATTTTCAAAGAATCTTACAGCTCTAGGAGTAAGAAGCATATTTAGTTTACGGGAGGCATTATTGGATTAAACTAAATTTAAGAATCAAAAGTTCAAATAAATTTCTCTTTTACTTCTACAAGAAGAGTTCAATTTCATCTCAAGTGTTTCTTCATTGGATTCATGAATCTCATTAGTTAATAAATTTAATAATTCTCATGCCATCCAAAAATGTATAAACAGAGATGAAGTGTTAAGGTTTAAAATGTACGAAAAAAATCCAATAAAAAGAAATCCAATTTACTTCTTAATATTACCTTTCTTCTTTTTGATTTATTGCACTGCTTTTTCTTCTTTCAATGAGATGGAGCACCGCGTTAGATCGGAGGTGAGGTTACCTTCGACTTTGTCTTCTCCGAGGAGGACTGAGCAAGAGCCACCACCGGCGAAATGCCGCCCTCGCGGACTTCCATCCTTCGGTACGCAGCGCCCTCCTTGCAGATTTCGAGAACCGATAGCATCGATACCTCCTTCTGCCGGCGGGTCCCGACCTCCACCATCTCCACCGGCACAGGTACGTCGCCCTCCATCCACTACCGCTACCCTACGCCCTTCCTGCAATGAAAACACCCGGTAGAGCACGTATGCCGCCTTGTCCACCATCCTAGACTCCGGATCGGCCATCAAATCCGGCAGGAAGCCATATTCTCCTTCGCCGCCAGGAAAGCGAAGACGCCGGTGGCGCAGTCCCTCTTCCGGCGCTATCCGCCGGGCACGAGGAGGGAGACGAGGTCTTGGACGACACCCGAACAGTCGATGGCGGCGCGGAGGTCGTCGAGCTGGGCGACGCGGAGGAGGGCGCTGGAGCTGAGTGCTCGATTAATTTTAAAAATGATTTTTTTTTTTTTTGTTTAGCAAAGTTTTTGGCCCGACTAATTTTGAAAATGATCAATCTACCACATGATCCTTTGAAAATATCTTTTCAATAGCTAACCCATAAGAGATAAAAGCCTTAGCGGATCTCTATCAACTACTTGAGTAAATCAAAAAAGTACTCATAACTTTTTTAACGGGTCAGCATGGACTCTACAGTTACACCATCCTTGAAAGGTTATCCAACGTCGAAGTCGTTCTTCATTCATCAGATAAACTCCTATATAAAGGACTGCCTTCACAGATTTTTTAAAAATTAATCGTCGAAACCACACCTTAGTAGAGGATTAAATTATATTCTCCTGTGAAATATCTCACCATTGTTGCCACTGCATCATACCTTTGGAGATAATCAATTTTAATTATACTAATGGTTGTGCTAAATAATTTTTAAGGGAAATATACTATTCTATATATACTATTCTATAAATATGTTATGACTAAAGATTAAATTATAAATATTTAAGAGTCAAATTTATACTGTAGCCCTAGAGGCAGGACGAGCCCTAAACATTCTACTGTTACACTGTAGCCCTAGAGAGGCAGGACGAGCCCTAAACATTCTACTGTTACACTGTAGGACGAGCGCTTCTATGACTTTACATAAAAACATTTATACTAGGCCTAGATATTTTTAATACGAAGTCCTGTTCAGTGGCAAAGAAGCAATCCATCAAAACAAATCCCTACAAGCTTTTTAGGGGTATCTGATTCACCAGCAACTTGGCGCAAATTCGTATTCAAAATGTATAATTCATGAATAAAAACCTTGAGATTTAACAGCATCCTCCCAAATGTGGGGTTGTAAAGTATACTGAATATCTCAAATAAGAACAATTCTTTCAAGCGATACGCCTGGGGGAACTTGTGGCACCGAGAAAACCCAATCCATCGCCGTTTCTTCTCTTCTCGGCAGAGTTTCGACTGCAATTGGTCTCAAACCAACACAGCCTATGACAATCCTTGTGTCTGCTCTGCTGCACCATGGATTGCTCTCTCCAAATGGCGAGAGCTTGTGATAGTTCCCCAATGTTTTCAGCTGCTTCACAAGGAGTTTCGCAAGCCTAAAAATCGACAATTATATCTTCTCGTAGAAAAGAATGTAAGCTTCGGACTGAAGAACTTCAGACAATGCAGCCTCTCTGATGTGCGCATCGCTAGCGTAAAACCAGGACGATGAATTTAAATCCTTCCTCGCTTTCCCGCCGTTCCTTTGACCTCGCACATATGCAATATAGTGACCACCAGACATGCCCCCTGAGTGCACGACCACCCCAAATAGGGAGTAACTGCAGTTTTCTTTTTCCTCACACCTGAAACAAGAAGAGATGTTATTAGAAACACAACATTCGAATAAATACAATCTCATAAACAAATAATCTCCATCGATTGTGATGATCGTACAGGAAGTAAGTATTGTTGTTCCTAGTTTATAATTTAAACAGAGCCTGATGTTATAAAACTGCAACATATCATTCTGCAACGATAAAGGTGAGATCACACAATAGGAAAAGCCAGCCACTAGAACTGTTAGATGAACAGATTTCACAAGAAGCATAATGCGAAGAGTAAGCATTGTAACAACAATGTAAATCCTTCAGAGTTCCAAGTGATAACTAAAACGTTATGTAATTCCACTACTCACTGATCCAAGTCTGGTGCAGATCTTGGTTATTGCGAGTCAGGACTTAGGCTTGCTTTTCGTCTCAACCGCTGAGGCGATGCTCCTCTCTTCTTATACACTTTTGCTTTGATGGACATGTCAGCAAAGAGTGGACGGAAGATTTTGTGAATAAGCTGACAGGGCATAGGAAGAGAAAATGAAGCAAGCTATCCTTCCCGCCAAAGTTATCCTTCCAAAACTACATGGATAACCAAATTTTGTGGACAAAGACTAAGATATATAGACACATATACTTGATATTTGCATCTCTAGATTCCCTCCGCTAGACGTAAACACGCCCATGGATCCCTTTGTTTCACAACTTATCTCTTATATATGGAAAATAAAACGCCCATGAAACAGCTGAACAAATGACATTATAATAATTACGAAAAGGGCTATTGACAGTTTTACTTCAAAACATGCTTTCTAACAATTTTAACAGATCATTTGCCTTGTGACACTTAAATGTTGGTAAGACAAGGCATGCTAACAACACTTGGTAAAAGATTAAAAAAAAACTATTTGTTCTACAGCACCCAAGCATTGACAATGTTTGATGAACAACAAATATTAGATTTGTGTCTGGACTTTGGATCTTGTAAGTGGGTAAGAGTACTTGAGCGGTACCCTATGAAATTGTGGCAAAGAGAGAGAATCTGGCATTCATATGTGCTGGGACTAGGACAGACTACAACATTGCGACTTTGCTGCCTTCCTCTCCACTTGTTCTCATCAATTCTCTTTATCGCCTATTGGGCATGAGTCTACCACATTGCAATGCACTCCTTTTTTTTTCAGTCAATACAAAACAAGACAACCTTGGTACTACCTCAAAACCACCTTGATATCTGCTGGTAAGGATGACACTGTTACATTTCACCTGTGCCAGTACGGTGCTAATTTCAATTAGTCAGCGAAATGAGATGTTTCACTTGTGTCATTCAAATCGCTTGATATTTAAATCCACGGTGACAAGGTTGACATGAAATAACCAATTTTTAGCGGAGAAGAATGAGTATGAAGTTGTGAAATAAATAAAAGTGATTTTCATATATTCAAAAAACATGCAATCATTGTCCTTAAAATACCAAAATTAATTAATCTGCAGTAAGTGATTTCTTGTTTATTTTGAATTAGTTATTGTTGCCATGACTTGTTTTCCTATCATTTCAATGTCACTAAATGCAAATTTGGTACCTTTGAAAACTACACCCTCAGAGAGGCTCATCTTATAATTTATAATTTGCGCTGAATAAAAACAGTGAAAATATAAATTAATCACTACACCGCTTGTAAATAAATTACTCTGCATATCCCCAAAAAAAAAAAAATCATTATTTATCAAAGTTCTACTTTCTAGCTAACAAGATCTAGTAAAATCACCATAAGCATGAGGAAAATAAAATGAGTCATCAGATATGGATTTCTACTCCCAAGATTCCAAATGAAAAAGTAACATTGGTGGTATGTCTTTTCAAATAAAATTTACCTTGGATCCAGATATAGCCTCAAATCAAGTATCTCTTGAAAGAGAACATGGCCTCTCAATTTACTTAGCCGGCCACGAGCATCTTGATTAAATCTCTTCAAATGTATTGTCAAAATAGGTGGTATTTTGCTGATTAGAATCCTTTTAGTTGCATCTCTCTTAACCTTCTTCTTTGCAGGCTCTTTTTTTTTAACCCTTATATCTTGGGCTGCACAAGCTTGACCTGACAGATTGGAACCGTTTTTGCATAAATTAATTGCAAGTTTGCCATTTCTACAAGGATTAATTAGGTTTTCTCCAATATCAGGTACAGAGCTAGTCAAAGTAACCGCTAGAGCTTGTCCACTAACTTGAACTTCTTCCTTGACACTTACAGTCTTGTCACTCTCAATTTGCTCAAGCCTTGAATCGGCAAATTCCTGATTTTTAGTGATCCCATTTGGTTTATCTCTTTGATCATGCAATATATAGTCTGGTAAAACTTTGTCGTTGCCAGCAGCTTCATTTTTAAATTTTACTTCCTCTGAACTGCAACCGACATATGATTTATGTTCAGAATTGCGCTTTTCTGAAAGTAATTCAGTCTCTGCACTGAACGATGCTGTCCCTCTATTTCCTAAATTGCTAAGACCAGTTGAATGGAGATCGCTAACCTGATAACCAAGAGAATTTTTTTCAGTGGTGCATTCATCCCCTTCATCTTGAAGCTTCATCATATTTGTGTTGCCTAGTGTTGGCAGAAGATCGCTCTTGCATGGCTCATCAGTAATCATATCGTTTGACAAGGCCTCAGAACAGTGCTCACAGTACCATGCATGATCATCAGACAAAAGCTCCATGTTGGTAAATAATGCCAGACAACTTTCAATAGAAACAATATTTTCACTATTATCCACTTCCTGATTAGTCTCACAACTGTTATTGGCCCAGAGAGTCACAGGTGCCTCTTCAACCATGCCAGTGTCAGTCTTGAACTCTGAAGTCACCTCTGGTTCATTAAATAGATCACCAAATCCATCAAATTCAACTTCTGCTTGTTCAGAGTCAGCAACAACAGCTGCCTGCATTCTTTGTTCCTTCACTGAATTTCCAGAGGAAGACTCGTTATCAGGACTATGAGAAGAAGTCACACCAGTCATGACACCAGTGGTGCAATCTAGCGCTTCATAAGGAAGTAAAATAACTCCAGCATCATGCACACATGAAGAAGAAGTGTCATTTCTGCTAAAATTATCAATGTTAGAATCTGAAGAAACTTTCGGCTGCATAGGGGAATCGTCTATTTCTGAACCAATGGAAATTTTATTTTCATTCTGGGATAGTTGACTGCTATCAGGAAGGTTAGAAGATTGAGTAGCCAACTCTAAAGCATCTGATGTCATAGTGGGCTCTGCAAGATAATCCATCCATGAGGAACCCTCTGCTTCTGAAGCAACATCTAGTGCTGTTTCTGATACAGCAGTGTCCCAGTTATTGTCTTCTTCTGTTTTGGGTGGATCAGATGACTCACAATGCTCCACTGAGGAAGTAACTCTTTCTTCTGGTCCACAATGAGGCATGATAACAGGTCCTCTAGCACTTGCCTTTTCTCGAAACTTCCTACTTTTATTTCTTTCCTTTGGAGGTGGCTTCCTTTTAGGTGGAGGAGGTGGAGCTTTCTTAGAACTTGACTTCTTTGAAGGTACTGGTAGCGATAAATCTAGGAATGGTTCATGAACTGTAGAAGAATACCCACATTCAACACAACTCACCGTACTAGATAGCTGGCCACCAAATATATTATCAACCAAAGTGCTCTCCAAATTTGGAGAGCCCTGACCACTAGAATCCTGTTCTTTTCTAGCATTTCTTCCTTCGGCATACAAACCATCAAGCAAGCAACGTAGCAATTCATGGCTGTCCTGCTGCTGGTAACCTCTAAACTGCGGTGCTTTGGAACATATACATCCAAAAAGATTCTTTGGGTTCAATACACCTTTAGCAGTTGCTCCAATACTTGTTTCGCAGAAAAGTTTCTTCAATGCCATAGTAAGTGGTCCAATAGGCCTGTTCAAGCTCACCATGAACTGTCTCAGCAAATCTATGGCAAGAAGGTTCTGCATCACTGAATTAAAGAAACAAGTGTTTCCTAGATTCGATAACCCTCTTATCACATACCCCTTTCCATCCTGCAAGGTCAAAGGCTCAGACTCTAAAACTTCAATCCTCTTATCATCTCCAACTGATTTAGCCTCTTCTGCATCAGCCAAGACATTTGGCAACTCAATATGGATCGCTAGATTGCATGAGAAGCACCAGCCGCTGCTGGGCTTGTCTAATCTCACCATGAGATCATGGTGCTCCTGCTTAGAATGCCTGCGAGCATGGCCGTAAGGCACCGAATCATTCACAGCTCCCCCGCAGAAGCAGCGATTACAATCCAAACATACCCAAAAGAGATGCACCTCCTTCTTTTTCTGTGGCTTACCCTTCTTACCCCCGCCCATTCTAGCAGGAGAATCATCCCGGCAGTCCTCGCAAGTAGATGCAACACTGGATGACGAAATTCCCAGAAGAACTTGATTCAATCGGGCACTTTCTTTACTGTAGTGGCTACAAGATTCTCCATCCATGACATCCCCACCATCCGCATCCTCCTTGGGATCGTTTGCCCTTGGATCAGATTGGACGGATCCAGACGAAGCCCGCGGGGGCACTCTGCGAGGGTTCCGCCCTTTGCTTTTCACCTTCTTACCCATTGATACCGATCACGATCGTGAGTCGAATATACAAATCCAAAAAGAGAGAGAGAGAAAATTGATCCAGAAACAAGGAATCAAAGAGAAAATTTTGTTCGCCACCAGAGCCTGCCTTGATTCAAAGAACAAAAAAAATCACAAATTTACCGAAACAGAGCGAAAAATATCCGATCTCCGTGCGAGAAGAGAAAAGATTGACAAGAGAAGGATCGAAATCGAATGATCCAAGGAGCCGGCGGAGAGAGACAGCCCTCGCGGCTGGTAAGCAGTGGAAAGGACGCACTCCCGCGAGCGCTTCCGCTCCTCCAGGTAAACGAACAGTAAACATCGCCGAAAGGGAAGCTTCGAGGGTTTTTGTTCGACAGAGTGCGTTCTCTTCCGGGTCGGACCAGTCCTGGGGATTGATCCGGCCCGTTTTCATATGGAGGCCCGGCCCAGTCAATGAAAAGCCTTCTCGGCCACAACTGATTCTCAGTTATCGTTCAATTGAATGAAATAGAGATCACTTGTCCAGAAAGTTTTATTATCCCACGAAAAGGTTTCATGGCTAGCACGGTAGCAGAATTACACAATAGAACAAGGGTCAATTCCTGAGAGCTGCAAGCCTTTTCGGGATGTCTACCCTTCTGCCGCGTTAGCTCTTGATTGGACACAAAATGCTCCTCGTGATTTTCCTCCTCCATGTTGGCTGTGGGACCGATTGGCGGGGACGCTGAGGGCGCTCGCTCTTGTAATCTTTTAGCCCCCAGGGCTTACTTGGACGGCTAGCGCAGCCGTGTTAAAGTTCGAAAGGGCAAAAAGTTGATTCCTGGATTTCATCGCCAGGCTACCAATGACTCCGCATTTCTGTATTGGCCGTCCTGGATTCCTAATTTACTTTTCTCCATACGTAGGAGGAGCGGTGGAAGGCCGCTAATGTGCCAGTTCCACAGTTTTTTTTATTACAAACAGACAGGAAAGGAAATAAAGAAACACAAATCTCTTATGACAAAAAAAAACAAGAAATAATTATGGGTTTTCGAGAAAAAAACAATTTGTTTGATGTCACTACTACAACAGGATTCTTATACAAGTATAAAAAAAAAAACATTTTCATGTTCCTTCTTTGATTTGTTCAATCCAGAGAACACGACGGGCTTCTTTACGAAGATCTGATTGTATTCCGGCCGTGAAGTCTGAAAAGGAAGTAGAAAACTGTCATGATGACTCAAACCATATTCGATGCAAAGACACAAGCCAAACTAAGAAGCTCCAAGTTGCTTGACTCGGTTAGGCAGCTAAGACTTTGATTCAGCAGAGGCAAATGCACAACTAACTTGTGGTTTGCACAACAATGAAGATTTTCAATCGAGAGCAATACCTGATCTTATTGTATCTGGGACTTATCGCAATATGAGTGCGAGTCTTCTTCGGCAGAAACTAAGCCAACTTTGTTAGTATCTGGATAGGGTCCTAACACCACATCCAAACCTGATGTGTGGGTTTGAGGAGTGTTTCAATTCTCTCAAGATTAGTAGCTTCAAAATGACATCCATGTACTTGAAGGCGTTATCTTGTTGATGACTACATGATGAAGAACCAGAAGATGGAGGTTGAAGGTGCTTGCCACTAAGCTGGTAAAGATGAAATGGTTGCCAAGATCCCGAAACCCAAATTTTTACCAAAAAGTTGGAGGCATATATAGTACTTTTCAAGTAATATCCATTCTTATTGGACGAGTGCGTATTGCCTAACACCAATCGTCCAACTGGGATCCAATAATTCAATGGTAAGAACTCGATCATCTATTTATACATAGATAATGAGAAGGGATGCCAATGTATAATGTACTTACAGATTTTGGTGCCTAATGTTGCTAGGATTTCATGAAATAGGCAAATTATCCGATATCCTCAGTCAACCAAAGATATGAGAGATGGCCCATGCTCCACACAAGTTCATATAATTCAATTTCCTAAAAGGGATTACCAAGACAGATGCAAGATTAATGGCATAAAACAAATGACTCAAATGTGCATATTTATACCAAATAAAAATAAAGAACATACAAATAAGATATCTCAAATGGGGAGATGAACAATGCACCACCAGAGGTGAACATACAGCATGTACAAATGTCAAATCTGAAATGTGCATATTTATACCAATAAGAAATCTCATACGTTTTAAATGATGAAAAAGGTGCATGAGTATACCATCCTTTTGCATGTAATGTGCAATTACTCACCTCACCATGAAAGAAAAGAGGTTCAAAAAGGAAAATACTCATCTAAGGGTAACATATTCACTTGATTTACTTGAAGAAACTGTGAAAAAGCACACATGGATGACAGTTTTACATTTACTTTTTATTCTAAACCATACAACGTATTTTAAGTACGACTGTTGGTTTGCTCAACCAACACTATCTAAGACTGTTTACTCATATATCTCAAACAATGATAACAATGAAATGCAGACGTTAAATGTCAAACTTTTATTTAATGCCTCTCGACTTGATGTTACCCCAGCACCTAGACTAGGGAAGAGGTAGGCACCCCATTACTCATAAATCTCCTTACACTTCTCACAAACTGTTGTGCCTGCTTATAACCAAAAATCTCTATACACCATTTCTTTAAGTCAATCAGTGGTTTTTCAGATTACCATCTTCATTGTATGTTCATCTGCATTTTTTTTTTCTTTTGAATGACCTAGGAAAGAATATTATTTCAACAGTGTCGAAACAATACAATATATGAAGACAAACAAAAGAAAAAATTAGCAGTAGGTACAAATTTCTGCTTATGTAATTTGAAGATACCCTTTTTGACAGGCATGCCTTTATAAGTATCGAATAACA
>JBAMHZ010438521.1:0-10288 GCA_037177395.1 Alpinia galanga | reverse complement strand
ATTGAGCCCCCCCCCCCCTCAAGCCTATCTTTCCGCAAAAGATTTCCACTGCTTGATATCTAATTCTCAACCTACTAGGTCTTCCTACCAACTATCTGGTCCTCCTGACCTAGCTATACTTCCTGCCAGTTGTCCAATCTTTTTGACCCAAATAGACTTTTTGCCAATTGTCCAATCCACCTGGCCCAACTGGACTTCCTTTCTGGTATCTAGTTCTATTGATCCGGACATGGGAGCCCCACTTCATTCGAGGTGCATAACTTGACATGGACTATGGCTTTGATACCAATTGTTAGTGCAAATAAGATTCACATAACTCCACAAGGTATGATATTGTCCACTTTGGGCCTAATCCCTCATGGTTTTATTTTTGTGCTATACTCAAAAGGCCTCATACCAATGAAAATATCTTTTCATCTTATAAGAACATGATATTTTCAATATCTTGCTAATGTGGGACTTTGACAACATAGGCAAACTCAATCTTAGAAGGTCATAGTCAAGATTTCTAGTCATATAGTATTGGAGACTAGTTGACTAATGGATGAGAAATCCAATATTCCAAATGGATTTAGAGTTTAGGTTCAAAAGTTGACTAAATTTAAATTTAGTCAACTATGGGATCAATCAATTAGGGTAGTTAATTAGGTCCTTAGAGCTAATGAATATAATATTTCTATTTATTCATTAGTTGATTAGGCAATTAACTAGTGGCATTAGTCGATTGATGGTAAGTGAGTAATTGATTGGTGTCTCACATGGAAAGCAAAAAAAAGAGTTGTTACTACATGGTAACAATTAGATAACATGGACCAATCTACTAGTGAAGATGGAACAGTCAATCATTGGTAATCAGATAGTCTTGCAAGTAGGATTTAGAAGGCTATAAAAGGAGGACTTTAGGATGACTTCAAGACAAGTGAAATATTATTGGTTGAACCTATTAGAGCCTTGTATTTTCCCTATAATCTTCACCCTTGTAATCTTTGTAAATTATTGAACTTGTAAGACGTTTCCTCACCTTTGATAGCTGATGAAGAAGGAGAAAGATAATGGTGCTTTCATGGAATGATCCTAGGGGCTTCCAAACTATGTTAAAAAAACTTTTTAGTGATCTTGTAAGTGTTTTCTCATTTATGTTTTTATTTTCATTGCTAATCATATGTGACTGATACTGCTATAATTTCACTATGAATAAAAAAAGTCAAGTCAAACCTGAGTCAGTTATCGAATAGAAACTGCCGAGCCAGAATAGAACGACTCAGCTCAAGATAAGATATATCGAGTTGATGGAGAATAGCTCAGAGGGAGGAGAAGCTGCTGAGCTGAAATAGAACGACTCAGCTCGGGATAAGATATGCTGAATTGGTTTAGAATAGCTCGACCAAAAGAAGTGGACATCGAGATGGGTAGAAATAGCTCAGGAACATTGTCGAGCCAATGTGAAATGGCTCATCCAAAGAGGAAAAGAGAGTTTAATCAAAGAAGGGTAACTCAGTTAGGTGGAAAAAGCATGGGGCCCAAATAAAATGGCTCGGTATAAAGGGAGAGCTTTCGTTCTTTGCAGAGGGGACCACGAAAAAGATTCCTTTCTGTAAGTTATTAGGGTTCTTGCCTATAGGACTACTAAAAAATCAAGGGGACCACCATTTGCGTATCATAATAACTAAACAAGGATATCTCATGTCATAATAAGAATACTCCTTTTAAAGACTATTCCCCTAACGACTTAACAAGAGTGTCATTCTCTGCTACTTGGCATTCCTACGATGGTCTAAATGCATGAGATACTTTCTGTCAGTTAAACAATGAAGGTCGAAAGGGGCAGAAAAAAGATATTTCACTGCTGATATAAAAGGAAAAGAGAAGGACGTAGAGAGGGGATTGGATAATCATTCTTTATTACTGCTATTGTTACTACATTCTCTGTTTTCTTCTTCTTCCTTGATCTCTATTTTCTTCCATAAATAAGCTCTAATTTAGGCATCGGAGAGTCATTAGCCAGGAAACTAGTGACCATCTGACTTAGTATTAACTTTGGCAGAGAAGAAGATCAGAGATTCTTACTGTTGCAGCCTGGAGAGAACCTATCCTCGCATTATCCCAGAGGACTTAAAAATCTAAGCTGCATCACTGACTAAACAAGTCAACTATGGAAGTGACAAGGATATTATTTTTATTGTCTTTGTTGATCAGTTGACTAGTGACTCTTGAGTTGACTAGAATGGTGATTAATTGGTTATAATGGAACAGTTAGTTTGTTGAACTAGTTATTTCTAGAAACTAAGTTTGAAAGTAGTTCACAAATTATTTGTTGAGGCTACTAATAGATATTTAATTAGTTATAACAAAAATCTTAATTTGTTATAGCAACCACTTCCAAGAGCTACTAATGAACTTAGTTGTTAGATGGCTACAAGGAATCTGCTAAAATGACGAGTAAAGCGCTATTGAGCATCAACAACCAATCGATTGATGCTGAGGACAAGGGAGGACTAGATGATACTAACCGACACCTAAAAAGTTCAAAGAGGCGTATAAACTACAAAAATCATTCAACTAATAACAAAGATACTTTGTCAAATTCTCTACTCTGAAGTTGTTTTCTCAACTAATTATATTTTTTATATACTTTTATAATCAAATCATTATAAAAGGTTTCTCTACTTATAAAAGGTTTCAAAGAATGAGAACACTAGTGAGATTCTTAGAATGAGCTACCAAAAGGTCATAGGTCATGTTGAGCTACCTGAAGGTCATAAGTCATGGAGTAAAAGTCCAAGAAACTTCTGAAGATTAACAAGTAAACGCCATCAACTGCTTTGGAGCTTGGTCTTCGGAGCTCTCCACTCAGCTCAATTCCCCAACCTCTCTACTTGGAGCTATCTCTCGAATCCTCCGCTGAGCTTAGTTCTTCGAGCTCCTTGCTCCCAACTCATTAGGTTGCATCCATTGTACCATCTCTAGTCTTTCTCTAAACCGAGCTGTTACCCATGCAGTTATTGGCTAATAGCAAATGTGGCCTATGATTTCGATGACGGTCCCTCCACATTCATCATTAAAAATGGTTAGTGACTATCGAACAATTAACACTAATGAAAATCGTCATAATTAAATGAACATTAAGCTAAGATTAGCAGTGAAAACAATAGAAGAGTCCCTAATTTTCTAGAGATCTTGATTATGATCTTCGCAAGTATTTCGTAACCTTCTACTTCTAAATATTCAAGTATGTGCTTCATTGAAGGGTAATGCATTTTTAGCTTTCTTCTTCTATTGCTCACTATACCTCTAGTGACTTAAAGATTAGATGGGCCTTGACAAAATAACTTTCAGTGCTATTTGACATTTGTTCTTGTGAGTATATATCAAACTACACCGCACAGTTTGGACTATACTTCCACTCTAACAACTGCCACATCTTCAAACTTTGCATCCACATTCATTCATTTTGCCAGTAGATTTTAGTGTAGAGGAGGAGGTAGGTCTTTCAGAGAAAGGAACATTGGAAGATGCCGATGGGAGAGTCGAGGAAGATGGAAGTGGTGGTACTTGGAGGAGAAGGAAGAAGGAAATTAAATTAGAGGGCAGTAGCGATTAAGAAAGAGAGAAGTAGAAGAGTCAACAGGGCAATTTTTTTTTTTTATGATAATCTAAATATTTTAGTTTTATCCGATTAATCCTAAAAATAGATGGTTCTTCTAGATACAAAAGAGTATTTTTCCTTGGTAAACACGGGCACACAACTTTAGCATGGATGACACTTGGAAAATATCATTCCATGTAGCACGTTAATCAATACGGTTCTTTCTTTGAAATGCAAGATCCAAAACCTATGTTTCTTTAACATCTCTTGCTTTAGATTAGATTTAATCCCCGTTCAAAACCAACAACAACTATTGTTCCAAGTGATCAACTTTTATATTCGTAGATACATAATAAAAATTAAATAATATTATAAAATCATCTTAGAAAACTCTTACATGATTTGTACAAGTGTTAAGGGATGGCTTGTATTTCTCAACAATTCATGATTAGGAGGAGCTCAACGCCACAACCATGATCCAAACCATGGCTTGCTCATCCTTGAATCTAATGAATCAGGTGAGGCGACACCATGGTCGTGGTCAGCACCACAGCCAAGCCAAGCCATGCATCGACCATTCTAAAGTCGACACCGTGGTCATGGCAAAGCGGTGGTTTGTTTTGGTGGCATTGGCATGCCACACCATGGCCAAGCCATGGTTTGACCTGGAGGTGATGAGGAATTTAGAATTTTCATTCAAACATAGTATTTGAGGTCTAAAATATCATATATATGGCTAGGAATGTATATAGTGGATCATTATAACGCTAAAAGAATGATTCTAATTGAGATTTCTTTTAGCTGTTTTGAGTAGGAATTTTACCAAACCACATTAAAATTTTTGTATTCTAGTTTCTCTCTTTTCTCAATTTTCTTTTCTTTCATCCTTGTCAGATGGGGAGAACAAAAGTTGGAGGGCAAGACCTCCAATATAATTTCTTCGACGAAGGGAGTGAGTTTCTGCCATGCACTATATACCATCGGCTAGCTCTCCTCCTGCTCCTCGCTAACAAAATGAGGAGTTATCTAGGCCAATGTGTGATCCCTCTTGGATCTATTATCCTCCTACACCCCCTTACCCTTCCGGTTGTCCGGGATTGAAGAAACAAGGGGAAATTGTTCCCTCGAACAAGGCAAAGCTCCTCCTTTGTCTTGTGGATTGATTGGAGGTTGACTAATATTCCCAGGTCCTTGGTCCAGTGCCTACTCCATTGCCTTCTAAACGATCACCGTCAACTAGCAGCGAGTTAATGTTACAGGGGCCTCCTCTAAAGCGGAGGTGAAGAAAGGTACTTCTCTTGATTGCATCTTCAATGTCTTCGCTCAAATGTTCCCATAGATGACACCAACTGATGCGGTCAGCTTTTGACTCTTTTTCTTCGAGAGCAAGTTCGCACTGGCTGCAGTAGTATTCTATGAAACGTAACACAAGTTAGAGGGCGCTGGTGCTTCAGCGATGCCCCTCCAATGCCTAAATCAGACATAAGAAGTAGAATCAAAGTAGAAAGTTTTTAGTCTAGCAAAGAATGTGCCAAAAAAAAGTTGTTATACCTAAATTTGTCTTGTTATAGAAACTCCAAGGTTTCTTATCCACTAGAATTGTTCACCGGTGATGCCCTTTGATAGACTGTTAGGGGATAACTATTATAGAGAATCTCCACATGGCATACTGTCAGGGGACTAGATGTAACAGCTATAAAAGAGGAATATCCTCTGTGGTCCCCCAGCTTCTGACTCTTCAAACTCTCAACTCTTGAATTCCTCACTTTTTATGTTCCCAGCTCCTGCACTCCCAACTTCTTCAACACTTGACTCCTCGAGTCATCGAGTCCCTGATTCCTTCAACTCTCGACTCTTCGAGTCATTGAGTCCTTGACTCCTGACTCCTTCAACACTCGAGTTGTCGAGTCTTCGACTCTTTCGACTTTCAATTTTTTAAGTTGTCGGGTCCTCATCTCCATCGAAGTCCCATTGCATTGACTTCTACTTCTATCATAATTGTTTTTTAATAAGTAAATAAAGCAAACTATTTGGATTCTAATATAATTCATTCTTTTTTTTTCTCCTCCGCTCCTACTTTGAAATAAAAAAAGAGATAAGTCCAATCCAACTCGCCTACCTAGCTCAATTGACCAAAAAAAATTTGTGAATGGGATCGACTAGCTAGCCCAATTAATTAATCCACTTAATTTCTCACACTTGTACACATATTTAAAATGATAACTTGTACAACATACTGTATTCCGTAAATCTAGAAGGAAGCCTTCCACCATTTAAAATCAAGAACGAACAAAATGAAATAGTTTAATTTTCTAAAGTGGATGAATGCTGGGAGATAGGGAGAGGACCACCCCACATTGAGCAGACAATCGAGAAACTAGACCAGAGCAAACGGTAGTCCCTTGGTCCAGGCAGGGTCAAAGTTCGAGCCACGACTGTGTCACCGTTCCCATTCACCAAACCCACTGGCAGCCCTCCTTTGACCACTTCACGCTCCTGATGGCCGACCAATATGAGCACATTTCCCCCCACTCACCCCCATTTTAATCAAACAGTGGGCCCCACTCACCCATTTTCATCAAACAGTGGGCCAAGCACATTTCCCCCCACTCATCCATTTTGATCAAACAATGGCTGGCCCACAGTCAACTGGGGTCCTCTCCTCCCCCGTCTTGCAACGTTTCTCCGTTGCTGGTGTGAGAATATTTGTATCGGAAAGTGACAGTCATGGCCAAGTGCCCTCCCTTTCACTTTGTCGCTAGGGAAGCCTACAACCGCATGAGGCTGCTAAAAAAACACACAGCTTTGGTTAAGCCACAGTTGGCTAGATCGCGTGTAGACCGATCAACTACGAGTCGAACGACATTCGTAAAAAGATAAGAAGCGTATCGAGCGTCGTCGTAACTTACAAGTGGCTCGTGGTCCCCGGTCCCCCGGTGATAAGTAAGAATCCTACCTAATTTGGACATGAAGCCAACCCAACATTACACCTAGCTCAAAAAGCAAATATTCCTTTACATAAACAGTGTGTTTATGTTTGGAAAAGCTAGTTAATTACTACTACTGACTCAATCTAGTCAGCTGCCCACAAAAAAAAAAATTGGGACTGTTTTACTTTCACAGATTTCGCCATAGGGTTGTAGTTGCCACTTTATAGCCTTTGATTTTGATTGCTGTTTTGTGTTGTGTTTTGCCGGAGGAATGAATCCAAACGTTCTTCCAGTGCGGCTTTCCCCTGGATGCTGCTGCGAGTGAGCCCAGGCCCATCCTCCACTCGCTCCTGGGAGTGAGAGAAGGCCTCCTCTGTTTCAACCCCCACTGATTCCGCGGCCGCCACGATAGTCGATAGATTCCTGCAACCGGGGCCAAGGCCGACATCAAGGCCAGGGCCTCCTTGCTGGGACCTAGTTAGCAGGTACACGGAGCGGAACTTAATACGAGACCCTCCAAAATGTTTTGAAATCTTATGATTGGTGAGATGGAATGCGTGTCGATGACCGATGAGTGGAATGGTCTGCTATAATCGTTGTTGCTTCCCGAACAAAAGGATAACCGAGCACTGAGGAGACTGACTGCGGAGATACAATTGAATGGAGGGCCGACGCTCTGCAACTCTACTTGCCTTTGTATAGACGTCCACATCATGCTAGCTATCGCTTGACCGCAACGTGCACAGACCACTTCCTAACAACAGAGACGACCAAAAACGACCACAGCGTAGCGACCAGGAATAAAATCTAAGTTGGATACGAGGGAAACCTTTAACACGATGGAATCCAAGTAGCCAGTCTTCTTACGATTCCCGCCGACAGTGAATCCAACAATGGTAGACCAATCCACCAACGCTCGACCTCTGCCTTTATATCTCCCACGCTTCGCCTTCAGTGCCATATTCTCTCTGCTCTGCCTCTCTCATTGATCCCTCTCTTTTTTTTTTTTTTCTTTTCTTTGCTTTCATAGACAATAGTCGTTCCTGATATCATAATATTAGTAATGATCATGCAGAGTTATTTCATTCAGCTCTTTGTTGTCGTGGTCCTTTGCAGCGTTACCATGCACGTCTCCGACCCTGTTTTACCCTCGCCACTCGAGGCCCTCCGCCTCGAAGGTAAATTGAGCTTCGACGACGTGCCCCTCGCCGCCAAGGACTTCGGGAACCGATACCGGCTATTGCCAGCAGCAGTGGTCCACCCCGCGTCAGTCTCCGACGTCGCTTCCACTGTACGCCACGTATTCCGGCTGGGGCCGAGCTCGAAGTTGACGGTGGCGGCCCGCGGACATGGACATTCTCTTCGAGGCCAGGCGCAGGCCGACGGTGGGATCGTGGTGCGAATGGAGTCGCTCGCCGCAGGGACGCGGGTGTTGCATAGCGGAAAGCAGCCTTACGCGGACGCCTCCGGAGGAGAGCTGTGGATTAATGTGCTGGAGGAGTGTTTGAAGCATGGTCTGGCGCCCAAGTCGTGGACCGACTACCTCCACCTCACTGTTGGAGGAACGCTATCGAACGCGGGAATCAGTGGCCAAGCGTTCCGGCACGGTCCCCAGATCAGCAATGTCAACCAGCTCGAGATCGTCACAGGTTCTAATCGTCATCAAATTTTACATTCAAATTACGTATCGAGATACATATGAATCAATCCGAACGATTTTTGACGCAGGCAAAGGAGAGGTGATGAATTGCTCCAAGAAAGAGAATGCTGATCTCTTCCACGCCGCTCTCGGAGGGCTGGGTCAGTTCGGAATCATTACCAGAGCGCAGATTGCACTGGAACCAGCTCCAGAGATGGTAAGCAATTTGAACAAGCATGTAACAGGAGATACTGAAGTAGTACTCGATCTCAGCATGCATGTAATCAAGCTCATGCATGTCACTGCAGGTGAGATGGATTAGAGTACTGTACTCTGACTTCGCTAGCTTTACCGAGGACCAGGAAATGCTGATATCGGCAAAGGAGACCTTCGATTACATCGAAGGATTCGTCATCATCAATAGAACAGGACTCCTCAACAACTGGCGATCATCCTTCAATCCACAGGATCCTGCCCAAGCAAGCCAATTTGATTCCGATGGCAAGATTTTATTCTGCCTCGAGATGACTAAAAACTTCAACCAACATGAAGCTGAAAGCATGAACCAGGTATACACACGCACACAATCAATATTCAGCTTAATTGCATGCTTTAAGAACAATTATATATATAATCATATTAAATTACAGGAAGTTGGACATCTTTTGTCTAAGCTGAGATACATACCATCCACGCTTTTCCAATCGGAGGTCTCCTATTTGGAGTTCTTGGATAGAGTCCATGTGTCGGAAGTGAAGCTGAGGTCCAAAGGTCTGTGGGAGGTCCCACATCCATGGCTCAACCTCTTCATACCGGGAACCAGAATCAAAGACTTTGCAGAGGAAGTCTTTGGCAAAATTCTCACAGACAGCAACAATGGCCCCATTCTCCTGTATCCACTAAATCGATCAAAGTAAGCAGCTAGCCAACCGTGACTCAACTACACTTATCGAACTATATAACATCTGCTCAACTTTTACGATGGGTGCATGCAGATGGGATAATAGAACATCAGCAGTGATACCAGATGAGGAGATCTTCTACCTGGTGGCCTTGCTGTCTTCAGCGCCATCCCATGGTAGCTTAGAGAGAGCACTGAAGCAGAATACTGAGATCGTAGAATTCTGCAACAAGGCAGGAATCAAAATGAAACAGTACTTGCCATACTATACGACACAGGAAGAGTGGAGCGGGCACTACGGTGACAGATGGAAGATGTTTGGCCATAGAAAACGCACATATGATCCCTTATCAATTCTTGCTCCTGGACAAAGAATATTTCGAAAGCCACTGCAATCCTCCTCTTCGTTGTAGAAAGTTAGCTCTAATCTTGTACAGGAGCCGCAACTACTCACTCAAGGTAGGAAGCTAATTAACCTGTAGGCTAGGGCAGCAACCTTGCTGATCATAGTTAATATGGTGTCGGGAAATGGCACTCGAAACAGTAACATGAGCATGTTGTCGAAGGAAAAGAAACGGAAAACCAATCGACTCTACTGAAACTTTGTAAAGACAAATTCATTAGTCATGCGTATTTTCACTACAAAGAAACGAGAAATATATATATATATATATATATACACACATACATACACGAGAATGTTAACCTGTGCGTCAGTTTTATACGCATGCGTGAGCGACTGAAGAATGCATAGTAAAACTCCCTTATGAAACATCCCATTTTCATCATTCCCCGTCGGATTCCGGCTGGAATTGTTGCAAGAATTCGGCCGCCGTCGGGCCGGCACCGAGCTCTATCTGGCCCAACGAAGGCTAGATTTCAACTGCGATTTAGCCAGAATCCGGTCGAATTGCAGCGGTAAATTTACTAGATTCTGACTGATTTTGGCGGCGATTAACAGCGCCAGCATCCCTTAGGGTTCAGAGGTTGACTATAGTGCGGATGACAGCTAAACGACAATAAATTTGGCTATTAACAGTGACGACGCGCACACGACTAACGTCCAACGTATCATACTCATATATATATATATAACTTGTACAGTTTCTTATAGAAGGGGAAAAAAAATAAATATGTCTTCTGGTTGAAAATCAGAGATAAAGTCTTTATGATCATAGATAAAGTCTATGATTTCACGCGCCAACTTTAGATTAGAGAAAAGTCTTCGTAGT
>JBAMHZ010438511.1:0-10288 GCA_037177395.1 Alpinia galanga | reverse complement strand
AAATATTTTCGTCGCTAAATTCGTCGCAAATTTATTTAGCGACGATTTTTTTTTTAAATTCTTCGCAAAATTCGTCGCTAATGGCTGTATTTTTTGTAGTGTTCAATCAACGTGATCACAGGCGAATAATTTTTTTTTCTCTTTCTCTTATTCTTTTTCTCTTAGTTTTTTATTTTCTCAAAAATTCTTTTTTATTTTTCAAAAAAATTATTTATTTTCTCTTCTCTTCCTTTTTTTCATTTTCCTTAGCAAATTTATTTTCGTTGTTCATGATCTATCTTTTAGAGTAAACATTTTAGAGTAAACAGAGAATGACAAAAAAAACCAAGTAAAGCATATTATATAAAAAAATATTTATTATTTGATTCTCTTAATTGTTTCTTTAATTATTTTTTATCTAATATATTTTGGGAATGTCATTTCGAGTCAAACTAGTTTTAATTATACCTTATATCACTTTCAAACTTATACTATATTTTTAAAAACTTATTTTAAGAACAATTGTTTGCTTGGGATTTATTAAAACATAAATTAACAAACAGATAGATAAATACATGTAATTTATTGATGCTAAATTATCATTTAATAACAATAAACGTATGCTTTTAGTATAAAATACATATTATACTTAATAAGCTTTAAAAGCGTGCTAAACTTAATAAATTTTTATATTAAATCGATGTATTATTATCCTTTAATGAACACCTTTTAACAATTTTTTTTAAAAAAAAAAACGCACCCAACTGTCAAATAATCGTGCAGATCACGAGAGTCAAATTGTACTATACAGATGTTTGATCGATCGGTCTGGTTTAGTTGGGACCCGTAAGTGCAAAAATCTTGGTAGTCTCTGGTGGATCCATTGGTCGAGCTTTTAGGGATCGTACGATCTCCAATCTACGGTAAAATTTGATCACCGTTTAATGTTCCATTTATGCCCTCCTCCGCATAAAGTCTCTTGGCGAATTTTTAGTTAAAAAAATATTAATTAAACTCTATTTATTTATTTATTTTTCATAATTTTAATATAAATATATTCAAATTAATATTAAAATAATTCGAATAGAACTTAAAAATGTAAATCCTTTAAATTATAATTTAATTCTGTTTGAATTAAAATTCCAACCATTTGAGTTGAATTTGAACTCATTTTATTCCTAAGCCGAACTCGAATAATAATCATATATATTTTCAAAATTAAAATCAAAATAATACTGTAGACATGCAATTTGATGTCATTATATATATATAAGTAAATGTTACGTTGTAAGTTTATGGAAGCACAATGCAAGTCTACAGGGCAATTCGGCTGTTATATATTCACAATTTTAATCCTAACTTTAATATATTTATAGAAATTTTCTTTTAATAAAGTGACAAATTAAAATGATGCTTGCTCCTGAGGTTGTTTAAATGAGTATTTTTTAATTTATTTTAACGATCGATAAAGTATATCTTATAATTATTTAGCTTTCATAAAATAAAATTAAAAGATCGAAAATAATACTTATTAAATATTAATATTTTTTCAACTAACTTAAGTCCTTTGCACGATTGCATCCACTATCCGCAGAAAAAGGGCGGAATTACGTTTATTCGGTTTATTTTATCTTGATTTCCCAAAATTGGCCCAAATACGGGCTGGTGGCTGGTTTGGAATCGAACTCGTGACGATTTGTGGTGGGCTTCTTTCTACTACTTTTTTATTTTCTAGCCTCGCTCTCCCTTTCTCCCCTCCCTTTTTTTTCCTCCCTTTTCGTCGCCATCCGGCTCTTCTCCTCGCGTTCGTTCCTCGAAGGTGAGATTTGCTGCCCGTTGTTTCCATTCGACTTAGGGTTCCGTACTTTGAAATTTTAGAGGAGTTTGGTTCGGTCAGGATCGGGAATTTTATTTGGAGTCTATACTATTTTTTTTACTTGATTATTGATTGGCGTTCTGAGATCCAGTTGACGGTTTTGTTTCTGACCATAGGGCTTGTTGAAGATCGGAAGGATTACATTTTGGCTGTCGGATCTTTGTTGAAATCCCGAACTGATGGTCGGATTTGGAAGTTGAGGAGGATTTGGAACCGGCTTCGGGTTGGTACCAACGAACTTGGTTGTATTTTTTCCGCGTCCCTGAAGTGTTTGAGGGACTCAGATTTGAGGCCAATCTTGCCATTTATTGAGCGAGTTTTCGGTCATTTGATGCCATCTCTGGCCAATCACTGAGGGGTCCTCTACGTTGCTGTGGAGGATCCCGTTGCAGGAAGTAAATTAACTTGGGGGGCGGTGCTTACTTCTTGTTCCTGAAGAAGAAAAAAATTGAATTGTGAGAGGTGGTTGTCGGACCCAAGGTTGGAGATTGCAATTTTGTATAAGAGGTGAAGGGACTCGAAGCGGGTTAATTTGCCTTGGAGTAGCTGTTTGACTGATTTGCGCGAAAATGTTTTCTCGGGACGCAGAAAATTCGCATGTGGGAGCTGGTGTTGCTGGCGGTGTGTTAGCCCCCACACGGTTTGTGTGGCCTTATGGTGGGAGAAGGGTCTTCGTTACCGGCTCTTTTACGGGGTCAGTCTCGCATTGTTTACTTCCCCTTCTGCATTTCATCGCATGAACCAGTGTATATCGGTTTCTATGTTTCCGTCATAGTTTTTTTTTTGGTTCTGTTACTCCATTGTTTGTTCTACTCTATGTTTTGACTGTTATTATTGATTTGTTCTTCTAATCGAGGAATGTTTTTGTCTAAGAATGTACAGTGTGTTGGAAAAATTCAGGAGTATCAATACTAAACTCTACTGGATTTTTTTTAATTTATGATTTTTCAGTATTGTTTACAAAGTTAATAAGAAGTGAAAAGGATGAATCATTTGCTGCATGCAACAACAGTGCATCTACATGATTTGCTCATTTTAGATTAAGATCCTTTTTCTCCATGGAAGGTAAAAGGCAATTGTGTTGGTTAAATTAAAGAATTCTATGGTTTGCCAAAGCATATCCAACAACATTCATTATTTTTCTATTGTCACAGAGTTGGAACTAATTTTTTGTTTTAGTAGGATTATCTCATTGCAAAGCTACCTCAGAGATGCTTTGTTAAAAATTCATCTTTTCTCAAGGTGCCTATTTGTGATTGATATGGTAAATAAATTTGGTCAAAATGTAAACTTCATTATGTAATATATTACAAGCATATCAAATTACAAATAGTGGTAGCTCTATCAGCTACAAAAGTTGTTCGTGTAGTTGATGTAACTACCAAGATGACCTAATAAGTTTGTAATGCATGCATCAGATGGTCCGAACATATTCCCATGTCTCCAGTGGAGGGTTGTCCTACAGTGTTTCAGGTTATTTGCAGATTGTCACCAGGGTTACATCAGGTATATTTTTGAATTTTCGCTATTTTTTGTTGTATTGTTGCCTAAAATTCTATAGCAAGCTTTTTTTTAAAGAAATGTTTTATCACCTAAATAGATATCTTTTGGCCACCTATTCTCGATCTTGATTTATGTGATGCTAAAATATTTTTATCTTAATCTATGAACATAAATATTCATTGTTTCATTTAGTCAGGGTCTATTATACCCTTTCTGAGTGGACCATTTCTCCTTGTATGACTGATTATGGTGCAATTATGTGCTAGGATGGGCTGACTTTTACTTTGTCATGTTAAATGCAGTATAAGTTTTATGTTGATGGTGAGTGGAGGCATGATGAACGCCAACCTTTTCTCACTGGAAACTATGGAATAGTCAACACTATCTGTATACTTTCTGAGCCTAATCCTTTGGCTGCATTACCAAGCCCTGGGACTCCTAATGACAGAATGGGAATGGATGTTGACAATGAAACATTTCACCATGCAGTACGTTAACTTATTGAAATTTACTTCTTTTCAATGCAATACATTTACAAGTGCAACAACTCGACATGTTTGACAATATTGCAACAATTATTTTATTGTTCCTTGTTAACCTGTGAACTATAATAAAACTACATTATGCTGATAGTTAATGCAAACTAACTAGTTTATGTTGAAAACATATGGCGTTTCATAATTTCACCATTTTTTCTGCTTAAAGTGTTAGACACATTAATATCAAATGGAGCAAGAATTTACTCTGTGCTCTCAAATACATCATGAATTAATTATTTCACCAATACCATATTGTTATTTTCCATCACGTTAGCCATTGTGATGATGCTTATCTGGTCTTGTTCATGAGCAGCAAATTTCATTATTAATTGGTTTGTGCACCTTATGTATGACATAGGTTTGCACCTCTATTATTATTATTTTATGGCTTGATGACCTCTATTATTATTATTTTATGTCTTGATGAGTATTTTGGCATCAATCAGGCAGCATTGTCAGAAGGAACCATTCAAGGCAGCGCTGTTATGATTTCGGAGGAGGATATCAAAATATCCCGCTCTCGTATTTCTGCATTCTTGTCCTCACATACAGCTTATGATTTACTTCCCGACTCTGGAAAGGTATAAGCACTTGATGTTTATTTGTCAGCATAAACACGTACTAATGTAATGCAGGTGACATTTTACACCCATCTAATATTATGCAATAATTCAGGTTGTTGCGCTCGATGTTAATTTGCCTGTAAAGCAGGCATTTCATATTCTCTATGAACAGGTATTTCCTTTGATATGGATTTGTAAATTAACATGTATTTCAGACTCCAATGCTTTTCAATTTAACATTTAGGAAAATCTACACCATCTTGTAGTTTTTTGTTTGATGCATTCGGACTTGTATCTGATGTCAAAATTGTCATTGCTATTTCAAGTTAATACTGAGTCATCATGGTGCAGATTTAATTACTTTGCAGAAACTGTAAAGGTTATTGAATGTAATTCAGCATTCCTTATTGTTTTGTTTTGGTGGAATCATTATTGCATCTGCATGCCATGTCAAACCTGTCACTTCAAGATGTGAAGAGTGGCATGTGGAGAATAAATTCTCATAATAATCATAATAACTTGAAATCAATGACTATAGTTGAAAATGTCAGTCTTCTCTGTCATAATCTCATTCCATCTGTTGTCTCAAACCACTAGGTGCATGCTAATGCTAGGTTTCCAAAATTTTGATATCTGTATATTTTTGCATACCTATATCTTTCAAATGCTGCCATCATCTGGTTTGGAATGGCTTATACTTTTTGTGTTTTAATTTGGAATTTTTACTTAAGAAAACTTCAATGATTCTAAAGTTCTTTTTATTACTATTATTATTATTAATTTTAAAAAGTCATCCATAAGTTGTAATTTTACAACTAGATTTGGACCTTTGGGTTGATGCCATATAATTTTCATGTTATAATAATTTTCATTTGATTATTCTAGTAGCTAATAAAGTTTTTTTGGTCCTCCCTTCCTTGCTTTGCACAGCTGACTTTTTGTCTCACCATCTAACCATGTCTGTAACTCTCTTTCTTGTATGTCACACTATATATAATTTTCTCATTTTGCCATTAAATTGGCTGTTTGCATATGGTAACATTAATCTGTTTACTTATGAAGCTTATTTTTGTCGTCTTTCTTGTTATTTTAATCATGGTCTCTCAGCAATACTATCTTATCCAAGTTTCTGCCATGGATATTTAGGGAATTCCTGTGGTGCCACTGTGGGATTCTCTGAGCTGTCAATTTGTTGGAGTACTAAGTGCCCTGGATTTTATTTTAATTCTTCAAGAGGTATGTATATGATTTCCTGCTCTGAACTTATTGACAACAGTCACTATGTTATGGTTGTTTATTTATCTCTAGGAATGCCTTTTTGTTGTGCTGAATATGTAACTGCAATGGTTGCATTTTGTTTGGGGTTTGATTGTGATGTTTTATTGAGCATTTTCAGTTTTCAAGTTAGAAAATCATGTATTAATTGTTTTGCACCATTTGCAATAATTCTGCAGATGCCAAGCATTAGTCAATTCGTGGAGTAAGAAAAAAAACCATAGGACCTATTACTGAAGTTGTTTTCTTGTCACTTATGTTTTTGCCTCACCTGTGGTTGGCTCCACAGGATGGTGTTACAGGTGAAAATGTTGATATTTTCATAATTAGTTTTAGTTATCACCCGTGCTGAAGTAATAATATTTAATAGTGTAAACATATGATGGTGGTTGGCTGGTTATACAACATTATTGGTCGGAAATGTTCTATAACAGATGAATAGTGGTTGGCTGAAGTAATAAAATTTATTAGTGTGAACAGATGATGGTGGTTGGCTCATCATATGACATTATTGGTTGGAAATGTTCTATAACAGATGAGTAGACGCTGATAAATTTCTAGAGAATGGTACTTTTGTTTTTTGTTTGTTTGCTGACATTGCTTTTTTTTTTTTATGTCAATGGGATTGCACACACATTTCTCTTTGGCAAGTTGAAACTTTGCAGACATATGTCGGAGAAGGAATTTAGTATTTTAATGATTTTCTATATTGACTGTCTCTTTGTTATCATAAATAGAAAACTTTCCTGCATTTGCAGCTTGGAAATCGAGGCTCAAATCTTACAGAGGAAGAACTGGAGACCCATACAATATATGCTTGGAAAGAGGGGAAGCATCAGCTTTTTGGGCAGTTAGAGAATCATGGCAAACCACTTCAAAGTCGCATGATCCACGTAAACCTCCATTCTTTTTTGTTTCATTTTGTTGCCCTTCAAGCAAGAGTCTTTGCTACTTATTATCTGCATGTTAAGAAAAGGAAATCATAGGCTTAGTTCTTGTTCTACCTGAGATACTGATTAGTCATTGCTAAGGAACCTTCATGTCAAAGTGAGAAATGTACTCATATCAAGAGTCGTCAAGTTATTTCTACTGCAAAAATTTTCTAGTCACTGTCTTACATAATGGAAAAAGGTGCGTGATATGTGCACTTATTGGCCATACGATTGTTTCGTCCTGAAATAGTAGAAGTGGAATTTTAGAGTTCTTGTTATTCACTGTCCACCATAATATTTCCAAGAAGATCAAACTTAGACTACTTCTATTAATAATTACAAATTAAATTCTCAAAATATATCCATCCTTGATCATTATAAAAGGAGGGAAAATACAGTCACTATAAAAAAGTCTACTAAAAGAAACCAGTGCAACATATATAAATTCCTAGTGTGGACTGAAAAGAGAAATATAGTAAGATCTAAATTTAATCACCTACCCTTATAATGTCTTTACTTGAGGAGGATAATTTATGTGGTATTAGAATATTGGTTTTCTGGATTTTGAAAGGAGTCACATAATTGACTTATGCTCAATATATACTTTATTTCTATAAGATATATACATCAGTTTTTTTTTTAATCTTTTTTGAATAGTTAAATTATCATACAATTTTGAACATTAACATAATGATGCTAAGAATCCTTTTGTTTTAGTAACTACTATAGGACCTGTAGAGCAAAATCTTTCAGCTATAAAAAACGAACAATTAAATTTGAGGATTTGTTTCACCACTCATTTTATAAGATGAAAAGGGTTACGTTTAGAACCGGCCCTAGTTGTATAAAGGCCTTGGGCAACTTTAAAATTTTTGGGCCATAGTTAAGAGTCATATCAGACTCTCAACTTTTTTTGAGCCCTATCAAGAGCCATATTAGGCTCTAAAAATTTTTAGGCCCTGGACAAATGCCCCGTTAGGCCTAGCCTAGGGCCGGCTTGGTTACGTTGTTGCATAAAACAACTTTGTTCATGGGAACTTAATATCATAAAAAAAAACAACAAAGAAAAAGGGATGTGCTCATTGATGCTTTCTTTGACTTGGTTTCTTCCCCTTTCCCTGCATACTCCTCCGACCTCTCTTTCTCAGATGATGTCTCCAACTTTCCTTTTCATATGCAGATCTACTTGCATTGCTGCTCCACCATTACATTCTCACTTCTGTTCACTATTGCTTGCAGCCATGACTTAGGATCCAGTTGCATGGGCCTCCATCTGTTGTTTTAGAGTTGTGTTCCCTTGGCAACTTGGGTTTCTCCAGTTGTCATTACCCATGTCTAACAGTTTCATTAATCAAAGAGGAATATAATGTGTAGTTATAAAATTCTTGAACAGTTATATCCTATTTGGAAGGAAATTTTTTAGATTTTTCATTTTAATGAGAAGAGAAACATATTAACAATAAATATAGATTTCAATTTCAACTCTTATGTTTGGTAGATGAAAATAGTAAAAAGGATAGTCCGGTGTATGAAGCTCCAGTTACGTGGGATCTCGGAGAATGATCTATTGTATGTAGTCAGTAGTTTTACCTTGTTAAGTAAGAGGTTAATTGACTCATGACCTCTAGGTCACAAGGTAGATGAAAATAGTAATCAATCTTAAAACTTGAAATCTATAAAATGTTATTTAGTTGGAGGAAAGGCATATATTTCAAAAACACTTTTGTTTATGAAAAATTTAAGAAATTTATTTCATATAATTTAATTTTCATTTTCATTAACTATTTTTTTGTTTAAGCTGTTATATAAATAATAATTGATGATATTTATTAAAATATTTTTTTTTTAAAATAATATAATAACTAGCATTAATTATATAAGTATTTTTGTGAGTTTACCCTTTTATATATATCATGTAATTAATTTAGCATCCAATACGAATAGCTTATAAAGAAAATAACAATAATAATAAATAAATTGATAATTTCATAATTGTCATTGTCTTTGGATTATTTTTTGGGAAGTAGAAATTAGTTTTTTAAAAAGATAACAAATAGTTCTAAAAAATTAGAGAATTTCTAAATCTCTTTTGAAGTTTTGGCGTTTTATTTTTTCTTTTTTTTTGACATTTATTTTGATGACAAATACATTTTGTCTGCTCTTTTTATATTTTTACCAAAATGAAAACTGTAAAAAAATCTAAAATTTCTATCTTCACAAACAGCAACATAAACGAACCATTTCAAAACTGCCTTATCTTGATTGTTAAAGCAAAGTTTATCTACAAAGCTGCAGTTCTCATGAACTTTGTGACTATTCTAGGCGTCTTGCCTATGGATTCCAGGTTTTATGATTATGGTTTCTAAACAACCGTTGCATTCAAACACAGTCATAATGTTGTAATAAAATGACTTAATTGGTTCAAACGTTATTGGGGATAAGACATTACATAGACTACAATGGAGTATTTTAAATTATGTAGTCCACCCCCAAATAGTTGGGGCAAACATGTCTTGATGATGATGATGCAATTGGACATGAAATGGAGCAGATTGTTCCATGTACATTTGCAGAATGTCATGTGCACAACTATCATTTCCAATTTTGTCCACAATTATTGCAATTTTTTGTCATGCTATGGCCATCCATTTTTTTTTGGATAAGCAAAATATCCATAGTATAATCAATAAGTATAGAGATAGATCATTATGTGTCATGCACGTCTGATAGAGTATTAGATCAGAGTAGACACCCAAAGACCTATCTATATACATGGATTTGTACACATTGAAAAATCCTCTCAACATCTAGCCTCCCTTCACCAAAGTAACTATGGTTCCTAGTTCTCTATACATAATGGATGACGGCTGACAAGGCTAGGTGGCGGGCCTTTGTTAATGTCCTGCTCCCACGGTAGTGCCTCTAGAAGATGCGTATGGCGTGCCTATATATGGACATCTTCTGTCTCATATGCAACTAACCTTTAATCCTCTGTCATGACTCGTCAATCGGGGGGCACGCAAAGAATAGATGTTCCTGTGTCTCTAATGTATGACCAAAAAAATTGCATTGTCAGTCTGCCAAGTACCTGTCTGTCTCTGGTGGGAAGGCGTTGTTGTGCCAGCATCTAGAAGGTAACCACATGACTCAGCCGGAGGTATGTCTTTCATACTGTGTGGGTCCATGACTTTTTAGTATTGCGAGGTGAAGTTATATGCCCAAGCCACCCCTCCCTCCCGTGCAAATCAATCCTCAAGATGCTGTCCTGCAGCCGCTAGTGTCCTAGTTACTGACAATACCAAGTCCCGTATTGTGATTACTATTTTGCATTGGGCTTATGAAGTCCTTGTTTTAGATCTAATTGAATGGTTTTCAGTCGCAAACTGAGCCACATGTGCAAAGTAATTTAACTGGTACATATCTTTATGTTATAAACTCCGCCCATGATGGCCTATCATGGCCGGTCCCAAGCCCGGATAAAGGAGGAGGGTTGTGTTAGGTTGTCAGCCAGCGTCAAACTACGACAAATATTCATAAGTGGATTCACTAAACTATTGTGCTAATGCTAGGTTGTTCCCCGAAAGGAACGCGTTGCAGGGTCCGACTGTAACGTCTCAGCAA